>OVAO01002692.1:0-12311 GCA_900406285.1 Biscutella auriculata | reverse complement strand
TAATTTTTGGATTTTAAAATGTTCAAAATCGATTCCTATCAAATCTAAAATATCATAATAAATTTAGAAAATATAATGCTAAATTTTAGGAATAACTAACCTAAACAATTTTTTTTTGGTTTTTAAATATTCAAATTTCTATCGATATTCAAAAAATATTTTATTCAATTCTCGAATTTTAAAATATTCAAATAAATTTATATAAAGCCTAAAATATTATAGTAAATTTAGGAAATATAAAACTAAATTTTTTGAATAACTATTTGTATTAAAAATATTAGAAATAAAATAATATTATAATATGGTATATATATAAATAATTTATATTGTTATTTTATAAATGTATAACTAAAATTATAATATTTAATCATGAGCATGGCTCGGGTCAAAATCTAGTATATATATAATATTGGACTAAAAAAATCAGATTGAGTATTTTAGATCCAAAAATCGAATAACCGAACCGAAACCGAACTGATTCAAATGCAAATAATCTAAAATATCTGAAAATTGAATATACTTAACCAAAATCGAACCAAATATTTGATTTTTTTTCTTTTATTTTAGTGTATTTCTACTAATTTTTTTGGTTTAGACCAAATCAAAATTGAACTGAAATTAATGAAACCAAATCGAAAAAATTTCGGTTATTTTTTGTTTGCTCTCGAAATCTCGCAAATATGTTGGCCAATCGAAATCAAGTTCGGAATATAATAAAACATGATCAACTAAAAGCGAATTGGTGGAGCATATATGGCAAAAATTCGAAACAAATTAAGATCACAATCTTCATTTATCTCCGTTAAAATTTAAATATGTTTTATCTCATGTGTGTTTCAATAATTTAATATAGTAGTAATGCCTTTAATATTAATGAATTTTATTTTATTTTATTTTATTTTTAAAAACCCATTAATGAGTATCTACCAATAAAGGAAAAATTTAATATAAATAGTTTTAGAATTCTTAATTATTAGGATTAGTGTAAATAATAATATTAAAATATTGTTAAGAACCATGTGGAGGGGAAATTTTGACTTTTGTCTCTGTCCAGGTATAACCTGTTATTATTTCATATTTCTGTGTCAAGGTATAACCTATTATTATTTCATATTTCTGGACTGGTACAACCAGAGATTATTTTTGTACTTCTATGAATGTATTTTTAGTACTTATGTCATGGTACAACTAGATATTATTTATAATTTCTAAGAATGTATTTTTTCTTTTATTTTTTGTCGGATACAAATTTGTATTATTAAATAATTTTGTTTCGGTACAACTATGGATTATTTGAAATATTTGTATTGAAATTTGTACATTTAAATTAATGTTCGTGTAGTGGTAGCGTTTATTTCCTCTTGCTGGCTAAGTTAGGGCATTAATCTTTTATAACCTTATTTTCATTTTGTTTNTATGGATTATTTGAAATATTTGTATTGAAATTTGTACATTTAAATTAATGTTCGTGTACTGGTAGCGTTTATTTCCTCTTGCTGGCTAAGTTAGGGCATTAATCTTTTATAACCTTATTTTCATTTTGTTATTCTTCTATACCCCTTCTTATTCTTTTTACCTTCATCATCTAAATATTATATGATTTTATTTTCTTACCTTTCACTTATTATTAAAAATATTTTTTTTACTGTTGTGGTATAATAATTTGGTATTTTTTTAGTTGATATTACTTAGTAATTCTATAATTGTATTTGTATTTCTCTTGATATGAATGGGTATTACTTGGTATTTTTGTCTATCTACACTTTGGTATTACTATATATTATGTCTTGGTATAACTACAACTAGTATTATTTGCTACAACTTGGTATTATTTCGTGTTCTATCTTGATACAACTTCTTCTAACTAGTATAAGTATATTATGTATATTAGGAGAGAACCCGTGCATGCACGAATATCGTTTTATATCTCTTTTATTATATAAACGTTTTTGTTGAATTTTAAATAATTTTAATATCTTATTTTATCAGTTTTAGTTTTTATGATTATTATAATTTATTTAACATATTATTCTTAAATATCAATTTTGTTTGTTCTCACATCGAACATCTAAATTTATGAATAAATCATTTCTATGATCATAATAACCTCTTATATATTTTTAAGATTATTTATTTTTCTTTATCTCACATCTATTATCTAATTTCAAATATAATAATTATTTCTAAATTTCTCAATTTTCTTTTAAAGTTTGTATTTTCACATACATTTCATTTGTATACTTTAATTTTATCTATTTTTTATAGATATTTTTGTTTATTTTATAATTTTTTTTTATCTCTTTGATGTGGTTTGAATTTCATTTTATTTATTATAATTTAAATTCTTTTTTCACTTGTGAATCATAACCAATATTTTCTTATATTTAGCATGTGAAGTTTCTTATGTTTATATTAATTGAGGAAACTTCAATAAATTAATTTATTTATAGTTTATCTAGTTATAGTATAATATGCCAAAATATCTATACTATATCTATAAGTTATAATTCCACATTTGGTGGGAGTCAAAATTATATTTAATTTTTATTCTAATTTTTTATTTTCTGATTATCTTATGATTATCAAAATTATATATTAATTTTAATTTATTATGCCAGGTGTCAAAAATTTTGGTCAACAAAATTTTTAAATTAATAATCAAACTTTAAGCACATATACTAAACATTTTCTTTTTGGTGTTTCGAGGAGAATATGAAGTTAATATTACTTCTATTTTTTACTATTTATTTTGCCTTTTTTTAGGTTTATAAGAAAAAATTGATTAACTTANGAGGAGAATATGAAGTTAATATTACTTCTATTTTTTACTATTTATTTTGCCTTTTTTTTAGGTTTATAAGAAAAAATTGATTAACTTACAAGAAAAATGTATTTATGGAAGTATACCAAAACAACTAAACTTCTGTGTTGTGCTCTTTCAATGTAACTCTCTAATCAAAGTTCTTATCTTTCTTTGGAGTTTTATATACTAATAACATGTTTTATTATGTTATTATTTTGAATATTCTAACGTAAATTCAAGAAATTTCACTGAAGAAAATTCAAACGATATTAATCATATAATAAAACACAAAAAATTAGTGTTTTCCTCATGAGTCCATTTCATGCGCAATTTAAAATGTACTGATCGATTTTTCCTGTACCAAATACTTCTAATATTATTTATTTATAACAAGAAGATATAATATATTTCATTTCTTTGTGTTTAGTATTTAAATATATTTTAAAATAATGATTCTATATAGGGTTTTATTGTAAAAGAAACTTTTAGTGATAATTTTTGCAACTATATCATCCATATATAGAACTTGCAAATAAACTCATCAAGTTGTAGTCAATCCGCAAAACTACGTCGTTTTGATAAAATACCACAAATGATTGAAGCATTGCTTTGATGCAAGAAGAAGGCTAGAAAAACGAATAAAAGGAGAGGATGAGTTAACCCGAACTGCTAATAGAGGTTCTCGTAGAGCACAATATATTGTTGGGATTATAGTTGTTTGTGCAACAGGTGGGGTATAAAAAAAAGAAGGTTATGGCTTTTTGACTAGGCTAATGCGACGCGTTTGTCACATACGATTGCTGGGGTGCGGTTCATGCGGATGACGTTGAGAGATCGTGTGATTTGGAGAACTGGATTCATTGCGATGGAGCTCTTATCTGTATACGTGCATGGCCCATGTGAATGTGGAGACGTCGCCTCCGTCACCGAGACGTTGGAATTTTTAAGGTTAGTGTATGGTTGGGAGGATGACTAGGTGTCGTTGGTGGAGGGAGACGTTGAGGAGGCTCCCATATGTCTAACATGTTTCTAGTACCTGGAAGTTGTTCTTCTCTTGTCCGTCAATCCTCAAGGCTTAGATCATAGAATTTGACTGTTTTAATGTTTGTTTTATTATGATTTTTAAATGTTTGTTTTGTTGTTAATCTCTAAGTTAAATCGTTAAATGATTGTTTGTTTGTTTGTTTCATATGACTTTTTAAAATCCTTATACCTTAAGGGTTATGAAATGATAAATAAGAACTGATGACATGGATGATGACATGTAAAGTCAGTAAGTCAGCCGACATACGAACACATAACTTAGTCTAATTAAATCAGTCATGATATACAAAGTAAGACAGTCACAACGTGAATGTTATTCTAGTAAATAATATTTCGCTAATAAATCAGTCATAAAACGGCTGGAAAATCACAAATCAGCCATGTCGTTAACTAAATCAGCCGCATGGTGAATTTTATTTTAGTAATTAATTTTTCACTAATACGTCAGCCGTAATAAGGCTGACTGGACGTTTAAACCAACTTTTTACGGCTGATTGAATTAATCTTTTCCTTTCAGCGTCAGTCGTATGATTTAATAACTCAGTCATCCGATGATAATTAAATTAGCCGTAACAAAATAACTCAGTCATCTCATAACTACAACTCAGCCGAGTTTTCGATAACTCAGCCATTTGATGTATAAGTCAGCTGTAACTTGTGTCCATAAGTCAACCGTGATCACATAAATCAGCCAGATTTATGTAAGTAATCTGTCACGAGCGGCTGACTTAAGTCTTAAAAAAAGTTTTAATATTACTAGAATAGCACGCGACGTGTAACTCAGCTGCAACGTAAACATAACCCAGCTGTATCGTAGAAAGTAGCGCTTCACGGCTGCATTATGTAATACACATTAGCGAATTCCTACGTGGCGAATGACATTCCTGTAAATATATTTTTTATCACAATGTAATAGAATAGCACACTTAACATTTAAAAATTTACAATAATAAAAAAAATTGTACAATTCTAATCATTTGTGCTGAATTGTATTTCAGTTACATTTTCTAAACTTTATTGAAGAAATGGTCTGGTGGGCCATATATCGACGTAATATATGTTCTTGCTTCGTAAAGGAATGTTCTGGTAATTATTGTTACTACACTTGAGTTTTGATAGCTAATGAAGTTAGCAATTAAGTTTACAAAGACAAGAGTACTTTTTTAGTATGTGCACGTCGATATAATTCTACAAAGAAAAAAAAAAGTTTATCATTATATGTTTGGTTATATTATGAAGACTTTTTCCAACTAATTAAATATATAATCAACATATATCATGAAGGATATTTTTTTCCAAAGGGTTAAATATTATAATGCTAATTAGCTACTTATTTTTCATTAACAAAATATGGACTTTCAAGCGCGGAAAAGAAAACTGATACGAAGCTTTTTTGTTTATCACAAAATTAATACTAACCAACTGTAACGTAAACCTTTTGCTAAACAAAATCAAGAAACTTAATTATAACCTAATATATATAATGTTCCCAATCTTAACTAGAGAAGTCTTAAAATTGTTTCAAACGGATGGGAAAAAACCTTTAAGCTGGTTGAATGAAACGACTTTTCAAACCAACTTTACTACCAAGAAAATCAGAATTTAAAGAAAGGTAATGATTAGTTTATAAAAACTATCAACATGAAAAAGCATGAGCATGTATTATATTATGGGTTAATGGATCTAAAACTCTTATTGTCCCTTGCATTATTCCTCTTTCAAATTCTGTTCTTGGTGAGAGAGTATGTTAAAGTTAAGAGAAGAAGCAAGTTCATGCATATGAAACTCAGACTCTAGCTAGCACTACAAGAAAATACCTTTGGGTTATCGATAACCGTAACTGCTTGTGGATATGCCGTTGGACGGCAAACGACCGTTGCAATTTTCCGATAATTTTCTTAACGGGTTTTTGACGGTTTTATTTTCATCGGAATCCGTAGTAAATAACAGCTAAATCCATCTTCCACACTCTATAAATATATCTCCACTATTATTATAAACCTTAAACATTCTTCTCAACTTCCTTTCAAATTGCAACTAAAAATGTCTTCGTATAATTCAAGTGATTATTTCTATTCGTAATTAGACATACTTGAGCTAATTCCATCTTCCACACTCTATAAAAATGTCTCCACTACTATTATAAACCTCAAATATTTTTCAATTTCCTTTCAAGTTGCAATTAAAAATGCCGACATATAATTTTGGTGATTATCTCTCTATTTCTTATATTTTATTTGAAAGATTCAATAGAATGGTGTGAGGGTTGTGATCAACAATCAAACGAGTTTTCAAGTACAATTGTACAGTGCAGAGATTAAACCTTATAGTTGAATTACAAATCTTCAGATATCCATGTACTTACTTTATTTGCATAAAAAACAATACTCAGAGATTGTTGTATGTTCAATGGATTAGACTCATTCTTTGTCTGTCTCAGATGATGATGCAGGTTTTCGAGAATACTTGTTGCGCCAAACCTCTTTATTCTTCTCAATATTGTTATGATTTTGAGAAAATTCATTAAGCCCTTGTCTGAATGCTCCAAGTGTAACACCATCACCCACTAAAATGCTTGTCACTCCCATTTTTGAAACCTACACAAAAAAAGATTCAGACTTTTAGAGCAGAGAGTAAAGAAGGCATCTAAGATCAATCAGCATAAAAGTAGATTTTGTCTTTTTTAACTGATTTAATGTTTCTGTCTTCATCGTCGAAAAAGAGCATCCCAGTAAAAGGAACCCCTGTTCTTGTGTGTATCTTCTGAAAATGCTCTGTCTTGTGAGTCCAACTTGAATATATTTCCTGAAAACAATCCCACAGAAAAAAAGGATAATCTTAACGCATATGAACAAATTCCTAACAAACAAAACATCACCAGATGTCAAAGCTGAACACACTAATACATTGTTCGAGTGTTTGATGTTCGATCAAGTGATTGATTTAGATAAATAAGTAGTCAATCAATCGAGAGTACATCAATGTCTAACCTTGGCGACAAACATGGACTTGATATTCAATTTATCAAGAAATGTATTAGCAATATCTGAAGTTGGAGATCTTGAAGCAATAGCCATATCAATTCCTCTCTCTTTCAAAGCACTCATTATACCCTTTGCTTGTGGATACAAAGACGGCATCTCACGTTTTGAACGACATTCACTGAAACAGAGTTCACAAAACCATTAGTAATCATTCAAAACCTAATATGGAAAAATAATCCTAGCCTAGCAACCAGTAACATAGTCATCACTTTCTTTAATCTTTCATTCTCTTTTTCAATCTTGAGAAAACCCCATCCTAAAAGAACATTTTGGCAACTAAATTTACAGACTGAGAATCACTATTTGTAAATTCTCCTCTTATGAAAGACTAAAACTTTAAACCGTAATACACAATTCCACTGACAGAGTGAGAACCGCTAATGTAAGTTCTCCTCCTATGAAAGACTCAAACTTTAAACCATAAAACAGAAATCCATTTTTTGCTCAATATTTCATCGTCTCTTTTGACTCTTTAACTCTCAGTTTCAGATAATCCCACAAAATTTGCGACTAAATTTACAATCTATTGGATAGATTGAGAATCCATAATTGTAAATAAAGGCTAAACTTTAAACACTAAATCACAATTCAACTTTCAAAGGTTATTTATTTCTTTTGAGAAATCAAAAAAAGTTTCAAAATTTGGAGATAAGAAATTGAAGAAAGAGAAAAGGGTACCAGTAAAAAGGCCAAAGAGTGTAATCGAGATCAAAAACGACTAATTTGGGAAGGATATGAAACATTCCCAGTATCTGCATCGCTTCATCTTTAACTTTTTCTTCTGCCATCCGAGAGAGATCGTTGTAGAAGAATTTTCAGAGTTTCTCTGATTTTGATACGCGTTCCACAATATTCTAACAAGACTGACCAATGAAACATATATGTATAGCCTGCGATTTTTTTTCCACTTTATTGGGTAAATTAAAGAAAATTGGGTATTTATGCTTTTTGGGTTATCGATTTTTTTTTTTTATATAAAACTTAATTGAATAAAATTCAGTTCTGTTTGAAATAATTATTTTCGATTTTGTGACTAAAATTACGTGAGAACATGCGTCCGGTCTTACTTTTAAGGGTACTAGGAGATAATCTCAGCATGCATTGATATAGTTTTATATCTCGATTATTATATAAATTTTTTTAGTTAAAGTTTTAGTAACTATTTATGTATTTATGTATTATCGTTATTAGATTCATATTTTCTATATATATTTTAAAATAAAAATAAAACAAGTGTTATTTAATTTATAGTTATTTTAATGGTTTTATATTTGATTGGATTCAAACTGATTATTCAAGACAAATCATAATTAAAACAAACTCAATCTATTCATATTAGATTTCGATGGATTACCTATTATCTAGTAAAAACTATTTTGGAATTTAAAATTAATTAAATACAATAAAAATTTATTTTTTGGAAAATAAGTAACTCCAACAAGTTTTTGTTATCTATATATTATTCTCATCTATTCTTTTCAAAATCTTTAAATTTTAATATAAGTACCATATTTTCTATAATTTTTTTTTGAATTCCTTAAAAGTTTTATGTATAATAACTACTAGAATTGTACCCGCATTGCATGCATGGTGATATGTTTTTAAATTATAATGTTATGATATTTAAATTTTATTGAAAAATGTATTTTAAAAATTAAATATGTGATTAATAAATATTAATAAATAATTTTTTGTAAATTTATTTGATATTCTAATATTTTATTTTGAATAAAAAAATATATTAGTTACATATTGAATTTGAATTATGATTTTACTCGTTGTTTAACCCATTTGACCGTTGTATTAATGATAAATTTTAAATGATTTTTTAATTAAAATTGCTTAGAATACATTTCTAGCTAAAACATAAATCTATATTAATATAATTTAATTTACTGTGATATTTATGAGATTTATATGTACAAAATTTTGTAAAAAGAAAAATTTGAATTATATTTTATTATATGTCTTGGAAAAAATTTTAAATGAAAATTTATATATTTATTGGTTAATAAGATAATCTTTATTTGTTCTTATATTTTTTTATATTTATATATATCTTGAAAAATTTTGGAAAATAAATTTAAGTTTATATTTATTTAAATTTTATTATATTTCCTTTAAGAAAATTACGTAATTTATTTGAATTTATATAATTTTAAAAATCTTAAAATATTATTGTATTTGTTTTAGATTTATCTCCAATTCTCAATTTATATTATATTTATTTCAATTTTACCCGAAGATTTTTAATTTGTCTTTAAATTGATTTTTTGAATGACATTAATATAATTTTTAAAGATATTAGTTTATATTCATAAAAGTGATTCTAAAGTAATATTATAGAGATGTAAATATATATAAGAATATAAACTTATGTATAACATAATTATTATATACTAAAGCTTATATTTAAATTATTGTATACTATGTATTGGATAAAAATGAATATATCTTGTATTTTTTCATAATAGACATTTGTTTACAAAAAAAAAATATGTATAAGTAAAGATATACTAAATTATATTTCAATTTAGGTTAAAATTATGTAGAACACAATTATCATATTTTTTTTTTAAATTATTGTAATTAAACTATATATTGGACAAAAATCTAATCTGAATATTATGAAATTTAAAAAGAGAGATAAATCAGGTATCTTTATGAAAATGATAAACAAATATTAAAATAATTCATTTTTTATCCTTAATAAATATTTTTATTTTGTTTTTTCAATTTTTTTCTATAATGACATATCGTAATATTTTAATGATTTAAAGTTTAGATTTTTAAAAATGATTCTGAAATAATACTATAAAGATATGTAATATTTATTTTATACAAAAAATCATAATTAAAAACACGAAGAGATAAAAAGATAAAAAAGGAAAAAAATTATAATATTTCTTTAATTTTGAAAAAGTTTATCATACATTTTAGTTTCAAGAATATTGTTAAGATAAAAATTATAGAAAATAATTAATAAAAATCTGGTACCTATATTTTCTCAAGTACCGTTTAAAAAATCTTTTATTTTTTATTTAGTTCGCAAAGACTTTGAATATAATTATATATATAGATATATTAATACCTACTTTTTACAAAAATAATAGTTACAAATTTAATGATTAAACAATTAACGAAAATTACTAATTTATAAAAATGCATTCAAATACAATGAAATCATAGTTCATCAAAATCCAAAAATATCCATTGCACTTCAACGAACTACATTAAAATTCAATAAAAATCTTCCAAAATACAATCCTTCAAAATACATACAAATCAAAATCCAATAACACTAGAGTTTTGTCCGCATATAACCCGGAGTATTTTTTTCAAATTTTAATTTCGTGGTTATATTTATAACTTCTTGATATTTTAATTATAAATATATAATATTTAATACATATTAATGGAAAAATTTCTCATAAATTTTATATAATATTGAATTATTATACTTAATAATAATAATCATTAGTAGTATTAATTGTTTATTTTTTAAAATTATATGTAAAACCGAACCGTAATTTTACATGTAGGTCAACCCGTTTGACCATTAATTATCTTCTCGTTTTATTATTTGAACATTATTATTTCGTCTATTTTTAACATTGACATAAGATGTAATATTTTTAGTTTTTAATATATTTTATAAATATACTTCTGAAATAATATTATAAAGATATTATTCTAAAAGCAAAACTATATTATGGATTATATTAAAAATATTATTTATATTAATAATTATTATGAACATTAAGGTAATCTTAGATTTATCTTGGAAAAATCTTGTACAAGAATTTTGGGTTTATTTATATTTAAAATTTTCGATTTTTTTTTTGTCAACTTTTATGGGCCACAAATGGGTCAACCCACTAACCAAAACTCTCATAAATGAGAGGAGCAAATGCTCTCACGGGGACTCGAAGCCCGGACCTGGTAACAGTGATGCCAAATAATTTACCACTGGACTAACGTCACTTGTTAAATTTTTTTATATTTTATTTACGGTGTATGAAATATAAGGAGATAAATCTTTGATATAATTTAAATGTTTTTTTATAATTATTTGTTAAAAAATTTTCTTGTTAAAAAGGATAAATCAAATATTAGAAATTATTTAATATATTTGTTAGATATATTTTGTTTACAGAAATTTATTTTAACAAGGTTTTTAAATATTATATTAGAGGCTAGAAAATATAAAAAAGTAAAATGTTTGATAAAAAAATAAATGTTTTTGTGATAATTGCTATAATAGTATTTACATTTTCTCTTTATTTTATATATAAATATTTAAATTATTATACATAAAAAAATACATATATTTCTATTAAAGAATAAATATTTAAATATTTTCTCTTCATGTCTTCACGAACGCAAATGGTCCCTGACATTATTAACCCCAGTCCGAACCCAGAGAAGATGTATGCATTGTTCTCATGTCCCCACAACTTAACTTAATGGTCAAATCATATTCTATAGCTCTGGATCTGGTCAAATCATTTTCTAAATATTCATTCCACGTCAGCACTCCTCCCAAGAACTCGTTTCTCCTCTTGATGCAGACACCACACATATTTCCTTTTCTGAAAATCCCAGAACAACATATTTTATTTTCTGTTGCAAAGACCACAACTTTTCTTTTCTGATGCAAAGACCACAACTTACTTCCTTTTCTGAAAGTCCCAAAATAGAAATTCTCCAAATCTTCATTCCACGTCAACGCCACGTCAACGCTTCTTCTAGACACTCACTTCTCCTCTGATGCAAATAACTCAACATATTGATTTCATTTGGCACCTGATTTTGCATCTTCAGACTCCACGTATACACCTCTTCTGCTGTACAGTCTGACTGAGAAGTTGGGTTTGAAAGAGAAAGAATGATGGGTTTTTGTATGCACAACTTTTTGACTTTATGGTCAGGAAATGCACATAAAAGACGGTTCTTTCCTTTTCATGTAAGCGTATGTGGAAACAATATACCTCATTTAGCTTCGCCATGGTTACCACCACATCTTAAGTGAATGTTTGACATGCTCCCGATGTTCCAATCAGATTGACGTGATTGCCTGAATGAAAAAGGTTTCATTTTAAAACTGAGAATTCAAAACAAAAAAAGAAAGAGAAAATGACTAGAATAGTATAGAAAAGT
Organism: Biscutella auriculata; assembly: GCA_900406285.1. Lineage (NCBI taxonomy): Eukaryota > Viridiplantae > Streptophyta > Magnoliopsida > Brassicales > Brassicaceae > Biscutella > Biscutella auriculata. The sequence continues at coordinate 260 of OVAO01002692.1, read as the reverse complement.
CGGAATATTACTAGAGTAACATACATCTTTCAAAAACTACTAGAATGTTTTTCGCACCCTTGTAAATTACGAAAGACGCCCTCGCGTATATTNGTTAGTCGTAATCGACAAATCCACGTCACTAAATCGTATGCCACATGTACAATGTGGCTGATTTATAAACTAAATATTTGGCTGGGTTTAATCTGGTTTACAAAGTAACTGTTTTCGAAACTGTATAATTAAGAAGAAATCTACACGCCGGTAAATATTTCTCGGTA
>OVAO01002691.1:0-12312 GCA_900406285.1 Biscutella auriculata | reverse complement strand
ATCTAGTGTCTTGTATGAACTTAAATAAAGGTTACAATGAGAAGGAAGGGGAGAAGCATTTAGTGCACGTCTTGGTGTTGCATATAAATAGAAAGTATAGCGAATTCCAACTTACAGTATCTTGCGGCACAACTCCTACAGAGCTACGGAGGCTATCTAGTCTCACTTCCTTTATATCTTGCCCATCAATTCTTCAGTGAATTTAGGTGCTGTAGGATTTACTTTTGTTGCAACAACGATTCCAAATAAGATGCAGTAGCAAATAACAAACACTTACCACTCATCTGCTACATAACTGATGTTCATGCCTTCGCTCTTTGACCCCATCTTCTTAGACGCTGAAACTTCCTCATCCCATTTGGCAACTGCAGTAGTTATAAGATTAAATCCAATCAACACATAATTACATGGAGTGAGATCTTGCTCTAAGGTCAAGCATGAAGGCTTGGTTGATGCCAGTTCCAAAAGTTTCAGCACCAAAGTCAGATAATGGCTAACTCATGGAAGTTCATTTTACCTATTAACATAATGAAGAGTAATAGGTTGAGAAAACCGAAAACTTACCCACTGTCTCTGGCAGACCCCGAGTTAGAATGTTCACAGCTTCTTTCTGTAACAAGGTCTGTTCTTCTTTTGAGGACTCTTCTCTTTCTTTTAACGTCTTGGTTTGCTTCAGACAAATCAGAACTCCCCAAGGGTTGATGTTGGTCTGACGCAAGGACAGCAACATATCTGCATTACTAATACTTCTCCTTTCACTATGGACACCGACACTGTTATCCTTTTCATTCAAGCAAGCAGAAGCAACATCGCAAGTTATCTTTGAAACGGAACGCTCTTGATTAGTGACGATTTTCTTTGAAAAAAGCTCTTCAGATATAATCTTGACAGCTACGGAACTTAATCGTTTCCTTTTCTGTTTCTTGTTTTTGCGCAAACCCAAGGATAGCTTAAGAAACTTTAATCCCACCTGCAGGGTTTTCGTGTTAAGCCTGCGAGTCTTCCTTGCCATAGTGAGAGTCTCTCTACCAGAAGTTGCCTTTATCGACTCAATTGAAGAGGTTGATTCTTCCCCGTGCTGCCCCAAAGCCTGATCAATAAGCCTGATCAATAAGACCCCCTAATTAAGATTTTGCCATAAGAAATAATATCCCGACTCATGATCGTATAGTTATTCACTCACCTTCAGTGAATTAGCAGCCTCGTTCAAATTGTAGACAGAATTCTTCTTGTCAATAATACAACTTTTACCAAAGACCCTTCCCATTAGCCAGCAGAAGTGACACTTCCTTCCCAAGGGTCTCTTGAATATTTAAATCTTTCGCAGCTATAGAAGGAGCAGCTAGATCACATGATTTTAATGATTCTGAACCATTTTTCCTCCACAGTGCTGGTAGTATTTTTCTGAGTCTCTTGGTAATTTAAATCTTTCTGAGTTAGGACAGTAGGAGCACCTAGATCACATGATTTCAAAGATGATGAACCACTTTCACTCTTAATGAACTCTTTTGCCACTACAGTGCTTGTGAGATTTTTTGGAATCTCTTCGGCATTTCTATCTTTCTGAGCTAAGCGACAAGATTTCAAGGGTGCTGGACCATTAGCGACAAGAGCGTCTAGACCACAGGCTTTAGTGCCTCTTGACGCATTCACTTGATCTTTTATGTTAGAAGATATAACCAAAGGACATCTATTTGTGGCAGGACTCTCTTTGGAAGTCTCTTTTTTAACCTCGGAAACTGTATTCTTAGGGACAGAATTTTGTCTATCACGAACATAGAAAAGCATATATGCCTTCTGATTGAACACAGTTTTCTCACTAACTTGGATAACCTATAACAAAAATATAAAGAGAAGCTTAATACAACCCATACTTTATTCTCTTCTTTTTTCTTTGTTTCTGCATCATTTAGCAATTGAAGATGTGCCTCGTCAACAGGGAACCATGTATACAAATCAACTCTAACAGCAGGTACAGTATCAAACCAAGATTTTGCAACCAGAAAACGTAGAATAAAGCTGCTTACCCTATTATCATCAAGGGAGTACCACATGCCGCTTGAAGTGCGAACAAAGCAGGCATAATGACCAAAATGGCTGCTTCGACCATAATGAACTAACACGCCATATAGAGTGTACTTCAAATTACCTTCCTGTTTCAACATATGTACTGCGTTCTTAAATATCATATAAACAACTATACGAACAGGTCAATTCATGAAGTAAAGAGCACCAGAAGAAGCCCACTTACATAGGGACCACTGACAAAAGGTTTCATGTCAATTGCAGGAGCAAACTGGACATTCCTGTCGATCTTTTCAGATCTATGTGCTTCAAACCGCTTAAGGTGTACAGTTAGAACATAAGGTGCTTTAGAAACCGTTAGCTGTTTTTTTGTCCTAACTTTCTGCTTGCATCCTTCACATTGGTAAACTTTTGCACCATCATCTAAGAGCTCAACAGCAGTGAAACGTGAAAGAGCTCTCTGCAACGAATCTGCCCTCGAAATGTCTAGACTTAGGTCAAGAAATGGATCAAACTTGTTGGAGCAATGGGAACATTGCTCGCACTTCACCTGAAATGAAAAAGAAGATCAGAGCAGGTTGGTGCCATTTAATTATGCCACAGAGCTCTTCCACCCATGGGTTAAAAAAGTATATGCTCCGAAGGATGTGAGGCTTCCTGAATGTAAAGCAACTTTACCTGACTACGGAGGCTACCACCAAGTTTTTTATGTACCAAGCTTCTTCTATAAGCATCAGAGGATTCGTTTGGTACACCAGAAGGCAGACAGCACTTGTGCATGCATTCTAGCAAATTGATCATGTATTCATGCGCATCCTCCTGCCGACAATTTCGAAAGTTTTGGGATGCGCCTAACAAAGCAGATGAGAATCCTCATTAGTCTGATTAATAAAGGAAAAAAAACTGGCACACATCAGTGCAAGCAAACAAGGTCTAAGATGCTTACATCGCAAGTTTGAGACCAAATCTTTTGGTGCTAATATTCGGCCAGTAGCTTGACGGGCAGTCTTGAAATGTTTCTGCATCGCACATAAAGCACAAAACCCAGCTACATGACCTACATAAACGAATTGATATAAATTGAATCAGAGACTGAATATAGACTACCGTACACAGCCATTCATCTAAAACATATGACATAAGTGATCCGGCTGATCAAATTTGCATGAAAATTAGCATAAAGAGCAACAAAAGCAACTTACAATGTTTCTGATGCGCAGCATTATGAAGGTAAGCAGCAAAGGGCTCGGTGTATGTCAAACATTGCAATACCGAATTAAGAAAACACGTATTTCGGAGATTCTCCAAGCCCGCACCCTACAAATCACACAGACACCGTCCACTCATGAATGAAAAAACAAAGAGAATTCTGATATATATAAAAAGAGGAAATACATTTCCGCCAATCAGTTGATCAATTACAAAGCCAAGGGTACACAAAATCGAAATAGAGTGAGGGATTAGCAATCACGATTTTGCGGAAGGATATGCTAAAAGCTCAGCTCCGGATCCAACCCATGTGCTAACAAATCGGAGCCGTCGGGTTTCTTGACAGACGATGCAGAGAACGGTCTCTTGTTGCTGGAAGAGGGATTCAAAGTATCTATCTTAAAATCAGAACTTTCGTTAGAGAAGCCATTGAAGGGTTCCTGGCGGGATGAAACTCGATTTTTCTAAAGACACCTAAAGCGGAAGAAGATGAAACAGCACACGATCCGTTGCTTGGGGGAACCCGACCCGTCTGGATCGGGAAATTGGTGCTGCTTCTAACAGCCTCCATTAAAAAATCCAGAGGAATAAAAAATTCACACGGTTTGTGATTGCCAGCAGCAAAAAAAATCTGTGAACAGAGAAGAAGAGAAGATAGCTTTTACGGCAATCCACGAGAAGAGAGGAGGAAGAGAGAATAGCAACTGCAATTACACTACAAAACCCTAGCAAAGTCCCAGCTTCGACATAACTCGGCCACTTATTTTGTTTAATACTAGGGTTTTCCCGCTCTACCCGATTATTATATAAAAATTTCTTATTTAATTATATTATAGATAATTGACATTTTATTTTGTAAGTATAATAATTAATATATTATTTATATAGTTTAAATTATCACTTATAATAAAATATTATTATTCAAATAATTAGTGGTTGTAAAAAATTATTAAAATTTGTTTATGTTGATTTAATATAGTGTATAATCGAACTCTTATATAATATTTAAAATGAAAAGTAAAATTTAGATTTTAATTGTATATACTTTTTGTTTCATAGTAATATTTGATTAAAATAGTGATATTGATTAAAACCACAAAAGTTTCTTTAATAAAATTTATATTAAAAATTTAGAACGACATTTAATTTAAAATAAAAGCTAACATTAATAAAATAATGGAAGGTATTGGATCATGCTAGGTTTGTCATGAAACTTTCTCCTTAAATAGATATAAACCATTTCCATAATCCAAACTCGTATTTTACCATGATTTTGGTCGTTTTATAAAAGTTTGTTGCTTTGGTTAGCCACCAAACAAAAGATAGAATTAGTAATTGATTCATGAACCGGTGCAAAACCCTTCTCTTTTTATGGTATTTTGTTGTCGATCCCATATCATGCCTCGTATGTGTCTTCCAAGTTGTAAACCCTCATGTTGTTCTCTTCACTCGTCCAAAGTTACATTTCCTTATCTTCTCTTCCAAGTTGGTCTCCAAATAAAATATTGCCATCCTTGAAGCCGTCGATGGAATGAGGCACCATGGGATTTCTTGGATGAGCTTCCACATGAGTAAGTTTCTTTGAATCCTGATTTTATAAAACTAGGTATTTATAATGATAAGAACCTGAGTGCATGCATTTTTTTGCATATTATAGGTTTTGTATTTCTTCTACTGTTAGATGGGAACGACATGGGGATCTTGTTGGGACTTTACAAACTCTTACATTCCAGTTGATCAAGATTCACTTAAATCTATTGAAACGATCGGGAATCTATATCTGCACAATCTTGTGATGTGGTAGTGGAGGATGAGGAGCCTAAAGACTGGATGGCTCAAGTAGGTCCCGACGTTCATATTACATTCGCTACGCTTCCCAATGGAGGAAATGATTTGAAACAAATATGCTTCAGGTAAGTGAACTACTTCAAAACCCTCTTCTTGTGATCTTTGAGTTTTGTAGATAAGAGAAAGGGGTGACCTGAAATGAACTTGATGTATTGTTCCTGTTTAGATGTTAGTTGGTATATAGAACACGGTTTAATGTATAGTTTTAAGCGGTTTTAGTTTAGTTGGAAATTGATTGCGATGTTGAAGATTAATTGGACATTCAAAGGTGATACATTACTCGTCTTGTTTTGAAAGCCAATAGATATTCGATAAGTGGCAAGCTCAAAGGTGGTGGGGTGAGAACTATGAGAAAATCATTGAGCTTTAACATCGTACAATTTATAAATATTTAACATCATACAACTTATAAATATTATAATATTGCCCATATTTTTGCAAGTTTATATATTTCAATATTGTCCATATCTTAATTTATAACTTTATTTTATATGTTTCTAAACATAATATGTAAAAATTAATGTGCATTTAAAATGAAACATAAAAGTATTAACACTAAAATAATTAATATAAAACTTAAAAGTATTATTTATGAATAATAAATAAATCCATGGATTAAATATGCAAGAAAAATTGATACTTCAAATTTAAGATATCAATTTCATGATAGGTATTGAATAGTTGATATCTAAAATTTGAGGTATCTTTTAGAATAGAAATTATCTCAAATTTAAATATTTAAAGTAATCTTTGAAAATGCTATTACAACTCCTATTTCTATCTTTTGAACAAGAAATAAGACATTCCTTATTACATTCTATTGATGCAGCTTCTTATTCCATGTCCGGTCAATTATCATGTAAACTCTAATTCCACAAATTAGAAATGCAATTTATGTTGATAAAAAACAGGAGACTGTGGCCTAGTGTCAAGTACTTCATGTTATTCCCAGCAAGACTGGGGTTCGAACCCTCCACAGTGAGGTTTAAAATGTGGTCATGTAACCACTAGACTAAGATGACAAAAAAAAAAAATTATGTTGATAAAAAAAAAAGAAAAAAAATGCAATTTATGTATGATCCATGTCCAGTCCATCCAAATAACACAGGGAACTACGTCGCATAGGTTCGTAAGGCCCAAATTCAAATTTGAAGCCTGACTTTTTAGGCTGAACTGAGACAAACTCAAATGTATACAAGTTTGGTCGAGTTTTGTCGGTTTAGTTCGATTGATATGTCTATCTTAGACACTAGTTTTTTGTTTGCAGCATCTTAAACACTACTTTGTGTTACACATTGTCAAGATTAACAAAACGAAACAACTCTCCAATTTTGAAACTTTGTTATTTAATAGCAAAATAAACAAAAAGTTTTTTTTTTTTTTTTTGTCAACTTTTTGTGGGCCACAAAAGACTAGCTCACTAACCCAAATTCTCACAAATCAGAGAAGTAAAAATAAACAAAAAGTTAAACATGTGATTAAGTATTAATTACATAATAAAAATAGTTGATGCATATTCTAAAGTTGTTTAAAGCAAAAACATAAATATAAAACTGGTCGAGAGATATGTAGAAGTTATGGTAAGACTTCCGATAATAGTTGTGGCGTTGCTCGCTAATCTTTGATTAGGAAATCAAATTCCTTACCAAGAACAGAATTAACAGCAATATTATTGAAGAAATTATTTTGTTATTAAGAATAAATAATGAAAAACAGATTAGTCTATGTACCTTTTTCTTTTATTGAAAAATTTGTTAATGGCTATGGAAGGATTAACAACACAACGATGACATCTCCTAAAGTTAGGATAGCCATAGTTCTCAGAAGTATGTTTAGCCATCATAACCCTAAGCTCCAATCCCTCCCAATAAACTTCCACTCACCATTAAAATCTTCTTTCGTATCAATTAAAGCATCTCATATATAATAGAAGGGAGTGATACAATTTCCTATACAAATATAATTATGTCATTAATAATATTAAAAAATAATAATGTGGCACAATTGTTAAGTGTATAATTGTGAAAAGTATAAATTATGAGTTTTATTCTCTTTTCTTTTACTTATGTTTATTTTGATATTTTATCAAACGACGTAAGAGATTTTTTCCAGTAAAACTCTATAAAATTACTATTTAAAAAATATATTTAAATACTAAACACAAAAATGTAATTTATTATTTATTCTTGTTATAAATAAATAATATTAGAAACATTCGATTCAGAACAAACCAATCAGTAAATTTTAAATTGCTAAAACTCATGAGAAAAACACCGATTCTTTTGTGTTTTGTTGTATGCTTAATATCGTTTGAATCTTCTTTAGTACTCGAATTTGCATCAAAGTATTCGGAAATAATAACATGATAGAGCATGTTATGATTATGTAAAACTTCATGGAAAGATAAAAACTTTGATTACAAAGCTACATCGAAAGAGCACAACTCAAATGAGAAATTTAGTTGTTTTGGTATACTGCCATGAGATCAATTTTTATTGGAACTTTATCAAAAAAAATCTTATAAACTTAAAAAACAAAGAAAAAATAAATAGTAATTTGGTATTCTTCATGAGATACGTGAAAAAATATTTAGTATGTGTGCTTCAAATTTTATTATTAATTTAAATATTTTTGTTGACCAAATTTTTTGACACATGATGTAATAGATTAAAATTAGAATATAATTTTGAGAATCATAAAATAATAATTTTGAGAATAAAAGTTAAAATATAATTTTGAGCTCCACCAAATGTGAAAATATGAAATTTGAAAAAAGAAAAAAAACTTATTTATAACTTATAAATTTAGTATAAATATTTTTGGCATATTTCACTATAACTAGATAAAATATTAATAAATTAATTTATTGAAGTGTCATGAGTTAATATATAAGATAAGAAAGTTCTCTTATTAAAATATAAGAAAATATTTGTTATGGTTTACAAGTGAATAAAAAGAAATAAAATTATAATAAATAAAATAAACTTCAAAGAGATGAAAATTATAAAATAGACAACAAATTTATGAAAAGCAAAACAATTAGATAAAATTATTGTATAATAAATGAAATGTACGTGGAAGTACAAATGAAAATTGTAAAATTTAGAAATAATTATAATATTTGAAATTTGATAATATATGTGAGATAAAGAAATATAAATAATCTTAAAAATATATAAGAGCTTATTATGATCATAAAAATGATTTATTTATAGAATAAGAGATACTAAAATAAATTTAGATGATCGATGTGAGAACAATAAAATAGATATTTAAGCATAATATAAAAATAAATTATAATAATCATAAAAAATAAAATTGATAAAACAAAATATAACATAATTAACTAAAGTTCAGTTAAAACAATTTATATAATAAAAGAGATAAAAACGACACACACATGCGCAGATTTCCTTCAAATACTTATAAAAATAAAAAGAAGTCAACTTTTTTGTTTGCATTTAAGTTAAATTGTCACAACTTGGAGGAAGAAAGTCAAAACCCTTTGGAAATACAGATTAAACACATGGGAACATGAACCTTTTTGACTTCTCCAGATGAGTCGAAATGTTCATTCAATGTTCTCTTAATATCAATTATCTTGAGTTTATATTAACATTAGTTATCATTTATTTTTTAAATAAGAAAATAGAAGAAATGAAAAAAATACTTCATTTTAAATGAAGTTTAAGGTTTGACATACAAATTAAATAAACTAATAAAAATTATTATGACTCTTATTAATAAGTTAAGTTGTTGAATCAATTAAAAATTCTGACTATATAATCGACCAATAATGTAGGAGTAAAAAAGAAAATTAATGATCAATTTTATATAGAAAATTAAAAACTTCACTTATTTAAAAACAAAAATAATTTACTTATATCACTTAATATAAAACAAAGAAAGTAGTAAACATGAAGAACATATTTCATGAACTTAATTATTTTGGTTAAAGATAAGTCTTAAATATGAGCTAAGCTTTTATTATGGTTGGGCTTTTATGTACTACTTTTTTACAGTGATTTAGCACTCATTTATAATGGTTTATGTGCCATCTTCAGCTCATTTATCAGTATTGATTTAACTTTAAGAATTTTTGATTTCATATTAACATACTTGTTCTTTATTTCAAATTAGCATACTTATTCATGATTAATAATCTTTGGCTTTGTTTTCTTACTAATACATAAGTGATGCTCAATTTTCGTACAAATATATACATATTAAATCATAATATATTAGGTATTTATTTAAGTTTAAACAGAAACAAAATAGGTTGCAATATAAATTTATTTGAAAATGCCAAGATATTTACTTATATGATTTTAAAAATATATATATTTATTTATACGATTTTCAAATAGAATATTTATTTATATGATTTCAAACAAAATAAAAAACAATAATAATGTCAATAAATCATTAGAAACAAAATTGGTGAGTACATGGTGAATATTTTAATGTTCACTTGATAAATAAATAAACAATGTGAACATGTTTAACTAATCTGACCTTCTTCAAATCAGAAATCTTCGGCTGTTTTCTGAATTTCATAATCACCTTCAGCTTCTTCCTAAAAGATTGAAATCATCAATAATATAAGAGAAGAATAAGAATAAGAAGAAATACAGTAAAGAAGAAGAAAAGTACATCGGCTAAAATAAGATTTGAGAAGATTAAGAGAAATGAGACATCTGGTTTCAAAAGATAATCGAGAATAAAATAAGTAAAATGCGATTTTGAATTTGGAAAAGTTCAATTTTGAATTAGGAATTGCGAATCACGAATCTACTTCTTATTTTAATTAAAAACTGATCGGATCCTAACTTGTTGGTGTGTCAGATTTCGGTTCAGTTCGGATTAAATCCGATAACCCAACCACTATCCGAAAAATTGAAATTTAATTGGTGTATCGGATTTGTCTTCACATCTTTTGTTCTTTCATACTTTCGATATCCACTGAAATCTTTCGCACGATTCTGTTTTCCTCTTCTCGCTCCTTTCCAAATTCCACGAAATCCGTAATACCTAGACAAAAACAAGAAACAAAGTTGGAACTCACTCCCAATATGACATTCTAGTGTTTGATTATTTTATATTTCTTATTTAGGATTATGTTTAGAGTTGGAGCTTCAGTTAGATTTGGGGTATTGATTCAGGGTTTTGTTGAATACAATAGATCCTAAGTTTTTTTTGGTTTTTCTTCCTTAAACGAGTACGTTTGTCGTTTTATTCTCAAGTTTCCATTTTCTTGATTTGAATTTTAGTAATTGAACAGTGTAACCAAAGCTGCATCAAAATATACTCCAATCTAAACATATGGTAAATCATGTTACCAGCCACATCATGTTTTACGGGTGGACACATTTCCCGTTTCATCCCGACAGTCTCGTCCCGAATTCGTTTTCGAAAATCTCGTCCTATATATTTCCGTGTCCCGATTCGGGAAAAGTTTTTGATTCCCGAAATCCGTTTGTAAGAATACATATATAATAATAAAATAATTTTATTTGTATTGTATATACATACATAAATTCATATATTTTAGTTATATAACATACTTATAAATGTTTAGTATTTATTTTGAACTAGCAACCATTATTAATATATTAATTTTTATATAAAATAATGAATAATAGAATTTCATTTTATTTTACATTAGTATATTTATATTTTGGGAATTCTCGTTTCCATCTCGATTTGTCCTGTCTCATTCTCATTCTCATCCCGTATTTTAAATGGGACAAAACGGGACAAACTTATCAATCCCAAAATTCTCATTCTGTTCCCATTCCCAAAAAATCCCGTCCCGAATTCCCATTTGTGTACCCCCTATCCTGTTTATGAATTACAACTTGAGCCAAATTAGAAATTGAAGTGAACGATGCTATCCTTGGTTGTGATTAACCTGCAAATTTGGCTTCTCTTCAACAATATGATCGACGTTTAGTGTTGACAATGACTCTAGACGTGTTTTGTGTTGCAAATTTTGCCAAAAAAAAAAAGAGAATAATAATTTTGTTGTGTTGACTTTTTATGTTCTACAGGCCTCTAATTTCAACACTCCTTCCGGTTTGTGTTTGGTTATCTTGTCCAGTATTCGTTGTCGGAGAGAGGCAAATTTCTTAACCTACTTTACCATTGGCTATACTTCTGAAGAATTTGAATTTCAGTGTTATTTTTGTTTCATTGATGCAGATGTCAACTTCTTCTTCTTACGCATTTGGGCCTTACAAGATCGATCCGCGTGAAGTGTTTGCTCTATCGCAACCCCTTTCTCTTATGCAATGGTTAATCTCCGCCCGCTTCTTCCTGGTATGCCTCCTTCCTCTTCGATCATTCATCACCATTTCTTGTTATGTCTTCTTACCTTCTTTTCCTTCGTTTTTCGCAGGTCATATCCTTTTCTTCCGTTTCACTTAGTTTTATAATTTGAGTTCCTTTTTGATGACTTTGACTACACGAGTACATGTTCTCGTATGCCCCAGTCTCCTTGTTTCGCGCTTTACTGATCTCACTGCTGATGAGACCAGCGATCTCTGGCTTACCGCTCAGAAGGTTGGCTCTGGGCTTGAGACCTTCCACAATGCATGAAAACGGTATAGGATGGCCCTCAAGCGGGACAGACGGTTCCCCATGGACACATTCACATTTTGCCTCGTAAAGGTGGAGACTTCGTGAAGAACGATGAAATCTATGATGCACTAAGAGTAAGTGTAATGGGGAGCTCTTGATCAAGGGTTTTTAAGTTTAATTTAATCAAAAATATTGTTAAGAAACTCATGAATAGATTTTAGAATTTTAATCAAAAATAGAGCTCCAATAGTAAAATTTATACGAGGTTCTTAAGATTAAAATATTATTATTTTTTAAATTATGAAAATATAAATAAAATGTAATTTATTTAAATTTCTTAAAACTTATAATTAATTTCATAACATATAACATATAACATATAATTAAAAATAAAATGTAATAAAAACACATTATAAAAAGAAATACATATTAAAAAGGGTAAAAACGGTTAATTACAATCTTCATTGGTGCCGAACTTGAGCCAAATATTCTCAACCAAATCCGCTTCGATTACTCATAATATTACCGAGATTTGAAGGCATATTTGTAGAATATGTAAATGTGAACTGAATATTAAATAAAAATATTCTAAATCTATCATTGTACATGGCCTAAGTGGTTGCTTTCTTTTACCTCATTATGTAGACAATC
>OVAO01002690.1:0-12312 GCA_900406285.1 Biscutella auriculata | reverse complement strand
GTTGCTTCTGTATGAGAGGTTTGGGTTGGGGTTGTAGCTGTAGTTGTACTGCCTCTGATACCCTTGATTTCCCACATAGTTAACCTCTTCTTCGTCATAGTTGTCAGCGTAGTCTTCAGCTGGTTCAACGATGTGAATCGGTCGCTTCTGTATTTGCAGCACACGGTCCAACTTGTCATTCAAAGCTTTCAGATCAGCTTTGTAGCTTGATTCCGCCGAGATATCCTTCCTGGACATAGAGCGATCGAAGTCTCCAGCGTGGGATGCATCACTTTGAGTCATTTTCTCGATCAAAACCAATCCCTCTGCATAAGATTTGTCAAAGAAACTACACTGGCTTGCAGTGTGTAGCATTGCTTGATAATCTCTATGAAGACCACTGTGAAAAGTGTCCAAGAGGCTCTCCGGAGTGAAACCATAGTGAGGGCATTTCAGGGTGTAGCTCTTGAATCGCTTCCAAGCATTGGCAAAGGATTCCATGTTCATCTGCCCAAACGTTGCAATGTTGCTTCTAAACTTTGCAGTCCTTGATGGCGAGAAGAAGTGTGAGAGAAATGCCTTCTTGCAATCATCCCAAGTTCTTATAGCTCCATGTCCTAGTCTCTTCTCCTAGTTCTTTGCATCACCTCCCAAGGAAAATGGGAACAATCAGAGCTTGTAGGCGTCTTCAGAAACACCATTCAACTGAACCGTTCCACATACTTGGTCGAAATTGTCCAAGTGTTCCAAGGGGTCTTCATTTTCCATTCCATGGAAAGGGTTGTTCATGACCATAGTGAGGACTCCAGATCGGATCTCGAAATTGTTGGCACCAAGAGGTGGAAGTTGAATGCCATTCCTATTTCCATGCACCGTTGGTTCATTAGTTTCTCCTATAGTCCTAGGACGGTTATCGCATCGGTCCTAAACTGGTGCAGCTGGCGGGTTTGGTTGAACCTGAGGAAGTTGGTTCACATCACCATTATCTTGTTGATTGTTGACATTGTTTGCGTTGTCGACCATCTCTTGCTCTTCGAGGAAAGCTTCCTGTTCTGTCCTTTGTTTTTCTCTTCTTATTTGACGTTCTAGAGCCTTGATATCACGAGGATTTTGCAACTAGTCTCGAGAGACTTTTGATCTAGTGCTCATACACCTAAAAGAGAAAACAAATTTAGAATAATTAGTAAACTGAAAAATAAAAAGAACCTAGTCCCTAGCAAATCCAAAAAGACTAATGGTTAATTGAAATCCCGATTTAGCAACGGCGCCAATTGATAAACATAAATTTTTGGTTTCTTATGGGGGTTTATCAATGAAGTATAGGTAAGATGGGTGATAGGGTTATCGAACCAACTCGGGGGTAATTAACTCACAAATCCTATGCTATATTTTACTAAGTCTAGGTAAACACAAAAGGGGTTTGTCTATCACTAACAACTCCTAAACAAATAATTAAACAAAGCAATAAACTGAAAATGAAAGCAAATAAACTAAACTGAACATGACAAAAATAAGAAATAAAAGCAACTTATGGATTAAGGGGATTGATAATCGGTAGAGGTTTTCATGCTAGATTGGTTTACTAACTACCTTTGGTTTATTCTATGTCTAGGAATCTCTAAACTAGACTAGCTCGCTCTGGCACAACTAGACCCTTTTCTAATCTTACCATTACACAATTCTCTTGGCCATGAAGTAGTACTAGAAAGCATTAAAAGGCTGGAGCAGCTTTGCAATAGTTTCATGTGGAAAGATTCAATAAACTCAAAAAAGGGGAAAAGGTTAGTTGGGAATCGATATGTTCACTGAAGGCTAGTGGCAGACTGGGTTTACGGAAACCTGTAGACTGGAACAAGGTTCTGAGCTTAAAAATGATTTGGCTAATTTTTTTTGGGTCACTATAGGTGTCTTGGGCCAAACTTCATTTTATTGGTAATTCAAATTTTTTGGACCTAGACCAATCGAGTTTATGGTGATTGGCTTTGGAAAAGCTTATTCAAGCTTTGGGTCAAAGCACGTCCCTTCATTATTTGTGAACCAGGTTTAGGTTTAACTGCAAGTTTCTAGTATGAAAATTAAACCAATCTTGGACCGTTTTGGATCTAGTAGGGGAAGATGCCCCTAGGCTTTCAGGTCTATGTCTCTCAGCATTAGTATCAGAAGCATTGTGGGATGGAACTTGGTGGATTTCATCAAGCAGAAGTCGTAAACTGATCATTCAACCATCACAAGATTTTCTTTTGAATACTCATCTCATCCTTTACTTTGAAGTGGATGATTTCTTTAAATGGAGATTGGGTGACGAAAGTCCACCGGGTCAGTTCTCTACATCTAAAAGTTTATATTTGTTTCCGGGAGGACATGAAGTTGATTGGCACTCTTCCATTTGATGTAAGGGTAGGATTCCAAAACATGCTTTTGTCTCGTGGGTAGCGACTAGGAATAGATTACCAACTCGTGACATGCTTCATCAATGGGGTCTTCAAACGCCTCAAACATGTCTCATGTGTAATGTTGATCATGAATCGAGGCAACAATTTTTTTTATCATGCTCAGTAATCTCTAGTGTCTGGGGATTCTTCACGACTAAGGCTGCAATTACATCTCCATCATATTTCGATGATATGCTCAGGTGGTTGAGAAGGTGTTCCACCGATTCGAACGTCTCCATCATCCTTTGTTTGGCTTTTTAGGCTTCTATGTATGGGGTATGGAATGAGCGCAATTCTTGTCTTCACCTTGACCTCGTAAGACCGATGAAATCTCTCATTTTAGACATCCAACTCACTTTAAGGTCTCGTCTTGATCTGTTATCCAAAGCGCGTCCTTCTTTGAATAATTCGTTCGCTCTGCTCGAAACTTGGTTCCTATATTTTCAATATTCTTCTTGATATGTATGTTGTTATAAGGTTACAATTTTAAGTTTAACTAGATTTTTACCTGGTGTTGTACACGTCGTTATGTGATAAACAAAATTTTTTGGTTTCTTATGGTGGTTTATCAATGAAGTATAGGTAAGATGGGTGATAGGGTTGTCGAACCAACTCGGGGGTAATTAACTCACAAATCCTATGCTAGATGTACTAAGTCTAAGTAAACACAAAAGGGGTTTGTCTATCATTAACAACTCCTAAACAAATAATTAAACAAAGCAATAAACTGAAAATGAAAGCAAATAAACTAAACTGAAAATGACAAAAATCAGAAATGAAAGCAACTTATGGATTAAGGTGATTGATAATCGGTAGAGGTTTTCATGCTAGATTGGTTACTAACAACCTTTGGTTTATTCTATGTCTAGGAATCTCTAAACTAGACTAGCTCGCTCTCGCACAACTAGACTCTTTTCTAATCCTACCATTACACAAATCTCTTGGCAATGAAGTATTATTCGAAAGCATTAAACAAAATTCCATGCAACAATTAATCGATAACTTAAACAATCTCTTGGAAAGAATCGACTAACAATTCATGCTCGTCATTATGTTTTTTTTTATTTTATCAAATTTATTTGGTGATAAATTATATAAGTGATAATTACCGATAAAAATATTTAAATCTATTTCTGAAAAAATAGTATTGTAATTAAATATTTAATTTGGAATNTATATAAGTGATAATTACCGATAAAAATATTTAAATCTATTTCTGAAAAAATAGTATTTTAATTAAATATTTAATTTGGAATTATATATATATATATGTATATATTTAAAGTATTTTATTTAAAGCCAAGAAAATCTAAAGACATAGTTCTTTGGTAAAATTTAATTATTTGTTCTATATTTTTGTTAGAAATAGCTGTTTATAGTATTTAAAATAGTTTTTGATAATAAAAGATTTGATTTGGGATATTCTATACATAAATAGATTTTAAACATTATATTTAGTATAAAAAGAATATTTGACAAAAAAAAGTAAATGTTTTTTTATTATTGTATAAAAATTGGTTTGAATTTATAGTATTTATAATAGTTGTCGTCATAATCCAGTATTTTAATAAGTTATTTGATTTGGACTCGCGCTATACGCTATTAATTTTTATTTTTATGTCGTTTTAATTTTTAATGTTGAAAATATATTTTTTGGTGTGAAGATATTTGCTTATTTATTGAATTTATTCATTCCCTATACTTACATAACTAGTCAATATAAAACTTTAAGATAAATCAAGTATTTTATAATATGGTAAAATTTGCTATAAAATTAAAATTTTGAAAATATGAATAGGATAATATAATGACACTAAATGTGATATGATTACACATTTTATATTTTCAGCTGAATTCATAACACACTATCATCTATTTTAGTTATAAAAACATGTAATTATATACTTATTAGTTTTGTGCAAGTTCAAATATTTTGTCTTTTCAAAGGAAAATAAATATTTTCACTGATCCAATCGAAATTAAATATTTAAATAATTTTAATTTTCTTGTAAATCTAAATATTGAATAATTCTAATTGTTTTGTCAAAAAATAGATAAAATATAAAATTGTATAACTTGGATGGTGAATAAATCGTGCTTCCGACTTGCAATTCAAAATGCAAAACAAATTAATTTATTTATATAACTGATTCATCTTTGTTTATTACTTTCTTGGGTAATGTGAGACCTTTTAAAGATATTTTATTTAATATTTAATATTACTTTTAAAATATTTAGTTTCTTCCAATATAATATATAAATATGTTCATTTATATTCAATAATTGATTCAAACGAAATTAAAGATTTTAATATTTATTTTAGAATCAAAGAAATATAAATAGATAAATCTTTGATAAATGTTAAAATATTTTTTTATATTTTTTTAAAAAAGCTATTTAGTTAGAAATATAAATCAAATATGAAAATAATGTAATTTTTTGAATTAGTTTTAGTTTATAGTAGTTTTTATATAATATGTTTCAATTATAATTTATTATTTGAATTAAATATTTTATTTTTAATTGTCTATATAAACAAATTTTAAATATTTTATTTAGAATTTAGGAAATATAAATAGATAAATATTTGATTAGTGTTAAAATATTTTTGATAATATTTTAAAATATGTATCTTATTAAAAAAGATAAATTATATATTTAAGTAATATGATTTTTTTATAATTTTTATAATTATTTAATTTATAGTAGTTTTTATATAATAGTTATCGATTATAATCTAATATTTGTGGAAGACATTACCCAGCTAACACTTACAAAAATCATAAAATCATATTATCGGAAAAACTCAAAATCATATTTTCAAGAAAAAAAAACAAAAATCATATTTGTTTTCGAGAAATAAGGAAATAAGAAATTTATAAAATTAAAATTAATATTTTGATAAAATTTTAATTTAAAATATAATTTAGATCATAAAAAATTGTTAAAACAATATGTATGCAAATGCATATACAAAATATACAAACAAACCTAGATGCATCAAATAGATTCGTTCAACTGCATCATTCAATTGCACCATTCAAATACACCTCTAGAAAACGAACATCATTCAACTACTTCATTCAACTCCATCATCTAGATGAACCATCTGACTGCATCTCTCAACTGCACAAACGAACAGGGCCAATATATAATTTTATTCAATATAGACCTATATGATACTAGAGCTTTGATCCTATACAAACCTAAAAAAAAAAAATTCTTTCCACCCGCCAATTATGTCTTCCTCATCTGGCAACATTTTCTCTGCTCCAACTAAACAATCAACCGAAAACACTCAAAACCTTCTCAACGTAAGCACATCAAATATCCCAAAGCTTACTACTTCTAATTATCTCATGTGGAGCTTGGAGATGCTCTTCTTGATGGTCATGCCCTTCCTGGACATCTAGAAGAAACAAACGGTCGTCCCTCCACCAACGATCACCACCACCAAAGGCACTACACCCAATCCAGACTTCACTCTATGGAAACGTCTGGATAAACTCATTTATAGTGATCTTCTTGGAACGATTTCCTCCACGATCCAACCGTTTGTGTCTCGAACAACCACATCTTCTCAGATCTGGCAAACATTATCATATACCTATACTAAACCTAGTCGGACACATCAAACAACTCAAGACTCAACTTAAGAACTGGTTGAAAGGAAGTAAATCGATCGATGAATATGTCCAAGGCATCATGACCCGACTTGATAAACTAGCGATACTTAAAAAACTTGTTGATCATGAAGATCAAACTGAGATGATTCTTGACGACCTACTAGAGTAATACAAAACTATTGTAGACCAGATCGAAGGTAAAGAAACAACACCACCAATGATCATTGATGTTCACAAATGTCTACTGAACCATGAAGCAAAATTACAGACCAAGTGCCATGATCTTCCTTGGAGAGAAAGGACCGAGCTTGAAGAGTTCGCCGGTTGGCCGTTGTGAGCCAGCAACCAAAGAACTAAAACGGCGAGGTGCGACGATGGAGAGAAAATGAGAGTGGTTGATGAGCTTGATATGGAGAGGAGAGGTCAAAACAAGGTGAGAGGGTTGAGGGAAAATGGCCAGGGGAAGAAGATGGTCGATCGTGGAGTTAATTGACGAGGACGAGTAACGAGTGATATGGGTCGCGGGCGAGACAGGTCTGTCGACGGTCGAGATGGAGGTGGGCAAATGATGGTGGAATGACATGAAAATGGATCGAAAGGACCATCAAGTTTATGAAAGAGCCTTGGATACACCTAGAACCTTAAGATATTACATACCTAAGGGTTTTCTCAAAGATCTATAATGGTAAGATTTCCTTACCCCTCAACTCCTAGTGGTTTAGACGAACGAGGTAAAGAAATGATTCGGGTGTGATGGTGGAGATGGTAATGTAAGGGTAAGAGGAGATGGGTGTACTGTCGTACCAAATTGAGATAGAAATAAAACAATAAAACCTGTAAAGCATCAATTTGGTCTAAGCGAAATAGTTTGCCTAACTATCGCTTAAAACAAACCAAAATAAACAAACAAGAAAGTAGTTGTAGAAAACAAAATTGAGAAATTAACGATTAAGAAAATAACTAAAGGAAACTAAGAAAATGGCAAGGGAAATGATTTAGCAGATTCAAATCAGGATAATGATGAACATAAACACACGATTAAGTTAGTCTTAGGTCTAGAGATTTCAAAAATAGATCAATTCACTCCCGTGGTAGAAATCCCTATCTTAACATGCATAAACACACAATATCTTGGCCCTAATACGCAATGTTAGAAAGCATTAACAACGATCCCATTCAACCATCAATTGATTCACACACACACTCTCTTGGAATGACTTCAATTGACTAACAATTAGATAGATTCAGGATTTTCATGAACATCTCTCGATTAATGAAAACCCTAATTTCTATATAAAAGATGGACAACCTTAATCTAGCATTAAGCATATCCAAAAGAAGAAGACAATCATAGATTCAAGCAAAAACATCATTTATCCATCATTAAATCTACTTAATCAACCATAACCATCTACTTAGAAAATGACTACTCACTCTCCATTTGGTAAACACAAGATTCTAGAGAGAATCTATGCTTAGCCATGAAAAGATTAAGAAAAGAAAGAGGTTTAGAAAGCAATAAACAAAGATCAAAGAGATTAAGCAAATAAGATAAAAGAAAATGCATTAAACTTAAAAGATCCAAAGGTTTAGAACATAAACACTTGAAAGTACCAAAAAGAAGAATAAACTTAGGAATGAAGGCTCTCTCCAATAGTTTTTTAGTTTAGAAGTATTTATAGTGGGTCCAAAATTGAGAGAAAACCTGATGGTCAACTCATTAATCTGCACAGTTTACTCTGGAATTGTCCAGGATCGGTCAGCGCAAGTCGTTGCTGCTGACCGATCCTCTATGCCTTGATCTGCATCGATCACAATAGATCGATGATGGTGACCGATGCTGCTGATCGATCCTCTATGCCTTGATCTGCATCGGTCACAATAGGTCGATGATGGTGACCGATGCAGCTGCTCCTCTACATGATGCCCGAGATCGGTCAGGGCCAGTCGATTCTCCTGACCGATATTGATGCCTTAACCAGATTTCCAGCTCATATGATTCCTCTTTAGCACTTCAAGCTAAAGAGGATCTTGATGCACAATGTGATCCAATTGGATCTTGATGCCCAATGTGATCCAATTCCTTCCTTTATGCTCCAAGATCATCCCGAAATTGCCTAAGTCCCCTGTATCACCAGAGCTAACTTTAGAGAGAAAGTTCTCTATAATTAATTTGAAAAGATAGCTAAACTGAAAAAGTGGCTAACATGAGTTTAAATACCAAAGACATAAAACATAAGAAAACACTAAAAGGGAAAGTTTCAAAAGGAAGCTAAATGGTCTTGGTCTTAGTTCGAACAATTTGATTCATAGCTTGGTTCCTTCTTCTTTGGATGGTTCATGATTAGGTTGATGTTGTGATCAGTTGGCCTCGAAACCTGGTCGGGATTGAGATAAAACCCAACTCAAGAAAAAGAGTACTCAACGAATAACCTCTAAGATGAACCAAGCTAGAGACTTGTAAGCAAAGCACCAACTCACGTTCTTCTTCAAGTTCCAATTGATGATTGTGATCCTCTATGCTCTCCCACACATGCATTAAGACTCCATTAATCCTTTGAGCCCTTGCACTTTTCATCGGTCTGGTGGGAACTTCAAGAGATTGCTCCTCTAACTCGACATCCAAGTCTTGGCCTTCCATGATCACATCATCCCCCCTTTCTTGAAGAGGTTTTGACCTCAAATCTGTATCATCTACATGGAATGGAACCAAATCAGGAACATTGAAGCTTGGACTTACCGTATACCTACCTTGAAGATCCACTTGGTAGGCATTTTCATTCATCTTCTTGGTGATCTGAAATGGTTCATCTAGCGCAACTTTAGCTTGGAGTTTCTCTCCTCCAGAAATCTATCCTTCCTTAGGTAGATCCATACTAGGTCTTCTTCTTCAGACACTTGTGCTAAACGCCCCTTGTTGGCTTGCTTAGCATATTTCTTGGTCTTGGCTTCAATATCCACCTTGGCCTTCTCATGAAACGCCTTCACTTTCTCGGCCTTCTTGTGTCTATCTACACTTAAAGTTTCACTCAAAGGCAAATGGATTAAGTTCAAAGGAGTACGTTGATGGAAACCATAAACAAGTTCAAAAGGAGAAAACTTAGAAGCGGAATTCCTAGCATGCTTGTAAGCAAATTCAGAATGTGGCAAGCATTCTTTCCAAGTCTTAAGATTCTTCTTAGTCAAAGCTCTAAGCAACATATACATGGTTCTATTAACTACTTCAGTTTTCCCATCAGTTTGGGGATGACAAGTTGTTGATAACAATAGTTTCGTTCCAAGTTTATTCCACAAGGTTCTCCAAAGTGGCTTAAAAACTTAGTATCTCTATCTGACACAATGGATCTAGGCATGTAAGGAAATCTAACAACTTTCGTAAAGAACAAGTTAACCACATTATATGCGTCATCAATTTTATCACATGGAATGAAATGTGTCATCTTAGTGAATCTATCCACTACAACAAAGATGGTATCTTTTCCTGTTTTAGTCCTAGGCAATCCAAGCACAAAGTTCATAGAGATATCATGGCACAAGTTAGATGCAAGGGGTAAAGGAGTATAGAAACTGAAGGGCTAGGCCTTAACCTTAACGTGTTTGCATTTGAGGCAATGAGAGAAAATTCTTTCCACATCTTTCTTCATGTGTGGCCAATAGGAATGGTCTTGAGCTACCTTCAAAGTCTTGACTACTCCAAAATGGCCCATCAAACAACCACTATGAGCTTCCCTAATCAATAATTCTCGAACATACCCATTAGGTACACACAATCAATTGTTATAGAACAAATAATCATCAAGTCTATAGTAATTATCCGAAGCATGATTAGCACATTCCTTATAGACTTCTTGAAAATCCAAATCAGTAAGGTATAATAACTTAAGCTGCTCAAAACCCAATAGTCTAGCACTCAAACAAGAAAGGAGAGTATACCTCCGAGACAATGCATCTGCGACTCGTTGTCCTTACCTTTCTTGTAGGTGATGACATAGGGAAACGTCTCAATAAACTCTAACCACCGTGCATGCTTCTTGTTCAGCTTATGTTGGCCTTTCATATGCTTCAAGATCTCGTTGTTCGTGTGAATAACACTCCTTAGGCCATAGATAGTGTTACCAAGTTTGCAAAGCACGAACAAGTGCACAAAGTTCCTTGTCATATGTTGGGTAGTTGAGTGTGTCTCTTCATAGATTCTCACTGAAGAACACAACATGCTTCCTCTATTGCATAAGGACAGCTCCTATACCTAAACCTGAGGCATCACACTTAATCTCAAACGTTTTAGCAAAATCCGGAAGCATAAGTAAAGGAGCATGAGTGAGTTTGTCATTCAATGCTGGAAATGCTTCCTCTTGGGCGTTGCCCCACTTGAAACCTAGTTCCTTCTTGATGACTTTGGTCAATGGAACGGCTATGGTGCTAAAGTCCTTCATGATTCTTCTATAGAAGCCAACTAGGCCGTGGAAAGTCCTCACTTCTCTCACGGTCTTGGAACTTGGCCACTCTTTGATAGGCTTCACTTTCTCCTCATCAACCATAACTCCTACTACACTCAAAACAAAGCCTTAGGAATACAAGATTATCCGTGAAAAATGTACACTTAGAATAATTACCATAAAGCTCTTCTTGTCCCAAGACACCTAAAAAAAATTCTAGATGTTGAATGTGATAACTAAGACATTTGCTATAAATCAGAATTTCATCAAAGTAAACAAGCACAAACAATCCTTTGAAAGCTCTAAAAACATGCTTCATAAGTCTCATGAAAGTACTAGGCGCATTAGTTAATCCAAAAGGCATAACCAATCATTCATATAAACCATGCTTAGTCTAAAAATCAGTATTCCATTCATCTTCTTATTTCATCCTAATTTGATGATAGCAACTCTTAAGATTAATCTAAGAAAATACTTTAGAGCCATGTAATTTATCTAACATGTCATCAAGTCTAGGTATTGGATACATATACTTTACCGTGATATTGTTGATTGCTCTACAATCAACATACATACGCCAAGATTTTTCCTTCTTAAGCACTAGTAACACTGGCACAACACAATGGCTCATGCTTTCATGGATGTGGCCCTTTCTCATGAGATTATCGACCTGCCTTTGTAGCTCATTAGTCTCCACAAGATTGGTTCTATAGGCTGGTCGGTTGGGCAAGGTGGCTCCGGGCACAAAATCTATTTGGTGCTCAATCCCCCTAATAGGTGGCAAGTCCTTAGGTTTATGATATGTCCTAGTTTTAGGGGTTTAGGTCCCACCTTTTAGTAGGATTATGAACCCCATTTTAAGTTATTAACATGTTTTTGGAGTGTTTTTGTCTTCTTTCAAGGTCTCACATGTCTTGGAAGATAAATCTCAGGAAAGAAGGCTTCTTGACTCATTTGGAAAGAGAATCGAAGTAAAGTCTTCCGATCGAGCTCGACTTCGATCGAACCAAATCTGGTTCGATCGAACCCCTCTTCTAAAATGAAGCAGTCGAACCGAATCCGAGGAGTCGACAACAAGTGAAGAAGAATACCTGATTCGATCGAACCGAACCCCAATATAGGCGATTCGAACCGTCACACAAAATCCAGGATCCTCGTACAAGAACAAGGTCGAACCACATCCCTTTAGATCGAACCATAACCCCGGATTTTCCTTTTCGGCTTTAGAAGCCTAAGACCCGCTTGACTTGAAGAGACTATAAAAGGACGCCAGAGACTCGATTTTCAACACATTTTTTTGACATTTGACTTAGTTTTATTCCTACCGCTTTTCTACAATTAAGGTTTTTTAAGAGAATAAGCTTTAGGGAGATATATTGCGAATTGACAGCTTGTAGTCTGGAACCCTTGTTATTGGTTAATCAAAATTGTTTTCTTGCTTTCAACTATGTCTTGTTTGATTGCTATTACCATGTTTGAGTAGTTCAATTAGATTAGATATATGGATTTCACTAGAAGAGTATTCTAGGGTTTATGCTTTATTAGGTTTAGAGAAAAAACAAAAAAATGGATTCTCCCTCATTAGCTGATTTGCTAGCCTAGATTTGATCTGACAAATTGGATCTAGGCTTAGGATGATCCAATCCTGCCAAGTATCAAATCGGATCACCCATATCAGTAACTAAGGGGGTTTAGATCGAGCACTTTTGTATGACAACCAGAGCGATCACCTAGTGAATTTTATTAAACCTTTTAACTGAGACTTCCTAGTTTGAAGGGATAATGTGAGGCCCAAGCCCATCTAAAGTCCATCAATTCAAAACCCTAAAATATATGTTT
>OVAO01002689.1:0-11501 GCA_900406285.1 Biscutella auriculata | reverse complement strand
CTCGTTTTCAAAGATGTTGTTCCAAAACTTGTTTTGGCTCCTTACAGCATATTTCTACTGGAGGCATATTTGACGAAGCAAAAGTAGTTCGTGTTGATAAATCAGGCCTTCTTCTGGAACTCCCTTCTAAGCCTGCATCAAGTCCAGCATATGTTAGCGTATGTCCATTGACTGTATTTTTAATCATCATTGTGTTTATCATTAGTATTGTTGTTATTTAAACTGTAAAGTTTTTTGGTTTTGATATCTTTTGTTAACCTGAGATTTACTGGAATTGCAGACTTATGATGTAGCAGGAGATGAAGTAAAGAAACTAGAAAAGAAGTTCAAGGAAGGAAATCTCATCCGTGTTCGAATCCTTGGCTTTAAGCAGATGGAGGGCTTGGCCATAGGGACTCTAAAGGTATCTTACTGTCAAACATGCTAATAGGTTTTATTACCTCTAACAATGGGTGGAAAGGGAAGCATCTATTATTCCATTTGTACCTCTTAATATTGTATTGTCGTTAAGATCTAAATGCCAATAGGCAATAGTTTGATTTAGAATCATACGTTTATGCCTCTTTCTGGACATGTATTTTTTTGTTCCTGTTTTACCTTTGTTGAATTCGTTAGATTTTCCTTCTTTTGGTGTTGTTTTTACACTATGCAGGAAAGTGCCTTTGAAGGTCCAGTTTTCACCCACTCAGATGTCAAGCCTGGTATGGTGACAAAGGCGACAGTCATATCTGTTGATACATTTGGTGCCATTGTGCAATTTCCGGGTGGTTTGAAAGCAATGTGTCCACTTCAGCATATGTCTGAGTTTGAAGTTACGAAGCCCAGGAAAAAGTTCAAGGTTGGTTCCACATTGACCCTACACGATTAACTTGCAATGTTGATGGGGCATGCAAAAGTTTTGAATGGTTTTCTTCTTTTAGGTTGGAGCTGAATTAATATTCCGTGTACTTGGCTGCAAATCAAAGAGAATAACTGTTACCTACAAAAAAACACTTGTAAGTTTTCTTATGGTGGTGGTTCTGAGTATTCTTTGATGTGTGTAGTCACTGACTCACTGCATTCATTGTTTTGGTTAGAGGAGGTATATAACTATTCAAATTATTTCACTCTTATGAATATGCGATACATGCATTTGTTTTGCTTATTATTCCTTCTTTCGTTTCCATCTGCTGATTCTAGGTTGCACTTTTACACTTCACGTCCATATCTTTCCGGTTTAAAATGGATATTATGTTTCTTCTTTATCAAACTTTTTTACTCATCTATTAAAACATTTGTAGGAACTTTTTTTTTTCTGATTTCGAAGTTAACATAACCGTTTCAACTCTTTTCCTCAGTAAAGATAATACTTTTTTCCTTTCAGGTGAAATCTAAACTTCCAATTTTGAGTTCTTACGCTGATGCAACTGAAGGACTAGTGACGCATGGCTGGATAACAAAGATTGAAAAACATGGATGCTTTGTTCGCTTCTATAATGGAGTGCAAGGATTTGTTCCCAGGTCATTGCTGCACCCGTTGTACATTGATTTTTTACCTCATAATGGCTTTGGATAAGTTCTTCTATTTTGATGATCTTAAGCTAATATGCAATACTGACTTTGATTTAGCAGATTTGAACTTGGTTTAGAGCCTGGATGTGATCCTGGTTCTGTGTTTCATGCCGGGGAGGTTGTCAAATGTAGAGTAACCAGTGCGGTTCATACTTCTCGAAGGATCAATCTCAGTTTTATGATAAAGCCAATAAGGTTTTGCCTTTTTAATCTGATATGTGATGATTGTCTGCCATCAAGGGTGTAATATCATTAAANAAATGCTGTAGCTCAAACTTGTGTAAATAATTTCTGACAGTGTTTCTGAAGACGATTCAATCAAGTTAGGTAGCATTGTCTCAGGGGTAATTGACAGTATCACACCTCAGACCATCATTGTCCGTGTTAAATCCAAAGGTTTCCTGAAGGGTACAATTTCAGCTGAACATTTAGCTGATCATCATGGTATGTATTTTCTCCCGTCTGCGAATGCATTTTGGGTTTTGCTTTTATTCATTATTTTTGAGTTCCTTTATGTCATGTAGTGCAAGCGAACTTAATGAAGTCACTTTTAAGACCTGGATATGAGCTTGATAAGCTCCTGGTACTAGGTATGCTTTCGATCCCCCTTGCTAAATTGTCTAAACCTTCACTTTACTTTACTTTTTCTTATCTCTGGGGATGCTAATGGATTTGAAAGAGAGAAACATGGTTTAGTATTGCTTCATTTCTCTGGCTGTGTAGTATTTTAAAATTTTAACTAAAAAATGATCCATCTAGTTCTTGGAAAGCAGTGATAATTTTTCAGTTTTATTTTAGTGGTTATACTTCATATTTACATGGAGTAATTTTTGTTTATTTTAGACATTGAAGGCAACAACCTGGCTCTCTCTTCGAAATATTCTCTTGTTAAGTTATGTGAAGAGCTTCCTTCGGATTTTAGTCAGCTCCAGCCAAACTCAGTGGTTCATGTGAGTAGTTGCGTTTTATTAGTATAGTGACTTAGTGGGATCACTAGTATTTTCTCTGCGTTAAGTCACATTCACGTTTTATGAATTTGTATACAGGGTTATGTTTGTAACTTGATTGAAAATGGCTGCTTCGTCCGTTTTCTTGGTCGGTTGACTGGTTTCGCCCCTAGAAGCAAGGTGGATTATTTTTTATTTACTATTTCTTTTCTTTATCACATGACTCACATCTTTGTTGGCATACCGTATTACCATGTCTCTTGAAGTTTTTTCCTCTTGTCCTTTTAGGCAATTGACGAGCCCAGGGCAGATCTCTCAGAATCTTTCTTTGTTGGACAATCAGTTCGAGCTAATATTGTTGACGTATGTGAGCGCTGGACTTGAGGTTTTATATTGATTTTGTTGAATATATTATAAGGTATCGATACTGCAATATTCTTTGTAGGTTAATCAAGAAAAAAGCAGGATAACTATTTCACTGAAACAGTCATCTTGCGCTTCAGCAGATGCTTCTTTTGTCCAAGACTACTTCCTTACGGATGTGAAGGTACCGTTTCTGAGACATACCTGTTTTCTTTTTTATTGGGCGAAATGACTTTTTGTGACAGGAATTTTCCCCTCTGCAACTGCAAGTAATTTTAAAGAAGGATTGATTTCTAAGTGTTATTGTTTCATTTTTCCAGATATCAGACCTGTCACTATCTGATAATACTGAAAGTGACTCTAGTTGGGTTGAGAAATTCTCTATTGGGAGTTTGATGAAGGGAACCATACAAGACAAAAATGACCTGGGTGTTATGGTGAATTTTGAGAATATTAGTAACGTCCTTGGTTTTATACCTCAGCATCATAGTAAGTCATTCTGGAGAAATTATTTCTAAGTTCAGTTTCGTATTTGATTGTCAACTATGATTAACTCATACTGTCTTCTTTTTGTAGTGGGTGGAGCTACTTTGGAGCACGGGTCTGTTGTCCATGCAGTTGTTCTTGATCTTTCCAGGGCAGAGAGACTAGTGGATTTGTCTTTGAGACCTGAGCTAATAAACAGCTCAACTAAAGAGGTGTCCATTAGTCAGTCAAAAAAGGTCTCCCTCTAAGAAGATATATTCTGGCTACATTCTGTTTTATTCATGTTTCTTGCATATTTATCGTGGCTGACANTCAACTAAAGAGGTGTCCATTAGTCAGTCAAAAAAGGTCTCCCTCTAAGAAGATATATCCTGGCTACATTCTGTTTTATTCATGTTTCTTGCATATTTATCGTGGCTGACACGGAGTTCAAATGAGCTACAGTGATGTTAACATTGATCTTAGCGGGTATTTTTTTGCTTCAGAAACGTAAAAGAGGTATCTCCAAGGAACTGGAGGTCCACCAGAGAGTTACTGCTGTTGTAGAGATTGTGAAGGAGCAGTACTTGGTAAGTCTTTTATTTACTTAATTTTTGTTTATGATCATTGCATGTTACCCGCAGTTGCTCAATTTTTCTTCCAGGTTTTGTCGATTCCGGAGCATGGTTACACTATAGGATATGCGGCAGTATCAGACTATAACACACAGAAGTTGCCTGTGAAACAATTTTCGACTGGACAAAGGTGAGCAAGCTTCTTTTTAACCAATCATTAACTTATTATAGTTGCTACCCTTCGTCATGGATCCTAATTTTCCTGTGTTGCCTGAAGAAAATGTGAATTTGTATTTATTTCCATTGGCAGTTGATATTCTATCCTCTCAGTTTACCCATAATTAGCAACATACCTTGTTTTCCTTAGTGCTGTCGTTACTAGATGGTAGCTAAGTTTTTTGGTGAATTTCGCTGGGCAGTGTTGTTGCGTCTGTTGAGGCTCTGCAAAACCCTTTGACGTCTGGGAGGCTGCTTTTACTTCTTGAATCTGTTTCCGGGATTTCTGAGACATCCCGTTCTAAGAAGGCAAAGAAGAAATCCAGTTGTGAAGTTGGTTCTGTTGTCCAGGTAGAGGTTAGTCATGCCCTAGCCCCTACTCTCTTTTTTCTTTTCTATTTTTACTTAATTAGCTCATCTCGTTCAGTGAGCTTGTGGTGCAATAGAAATTGCTTCACTGTTGAAACTTGCGCAGAATCTAGATGTTATCTCAAAATGATTTCCTATGGTAAGGAACAAAGAAAGAACAAAGAAAGAACAAAAGAAAATAGTTGTAGGTTCGCGACATGACTTCTTAAGTAACCCACTTTTACAGTAGATGGGTTCTTAGTTGTGTCTTTGCTACCATAAATTCTTACTGCCTTTGACTAACATCTTTTACTTTTCAGGTTACTGAAATAAAGCCTTTTGAACTTAGAGTAAACTTTGGCCAAAGTTTGCGAGGAAGAATCCATATAACAGAGGTGATATTTTTATGTTGGCAGCATCTTGGTTGTATATTCATTCTTCAATATTTGGTGGACGAAGATTTACTCTGGTCTTGATTGAATAGGTAAATGATATAAGTACAAGTGAAGAACCTTTTGCCAAATTTAGAGTCGGACAATCATTGTCTGCAAGGGTTGTTGCAAAGCCCTGTCATACTGATACTAAAAAGAGTCAATTATGGGAGCTTTCTGTAAAGCCCGCAATGCTCAGAGGTAAAATAAAAGAATTGAACCTTTCACCAACCACCACGTGCTCCTAAGGTGTATAACCTCTTTTGTTAGTTTAAATTTCAAGGAGATTGTGAGAGGGCGATATTTAATCGTGTAAATGTTTCATCTATTTGAATATATTTTAGGATGCCCATCTCTAGCAATTATATTTGCAAGATTATTTTCATTTATCAATATTTATTGACTTAGATCATATGCATTTATTGATTATTTGATTTGTGGCACAAATATGTTTGTGTATATCTTACATATGATTTTTTTTGCTCACACAATGGATAATATAGTCTTTGTATCTTTTAATGTTGCAATTTTATAGATTCCAGTGAGTTGAATGACGTACAAGTGAGTGAACAACTTGAGTTTGTTGCTGGACAACGTGTCAGCGGATATGTCTACAAAGTGGATAAGGAATGGGTTTGGTTGGCAATATCTCGCAATGTAACGGCTCGCATATTTATTTTAGACACTGCATGCAAAGCTCGTGAACTTGAGGAATTTGAGAGGCGTTTTACAATTGGTAAAGCTGTTTCAGGCTATGTTTTGACATACAATAAAGAGAAGAAAACACTGCGGTTGGTTCAGCGTCCGCTTCTTAATATCCACAAAAACATTGACAATGGTGGAGACAGTAAAACGGATAAACTAGACAGTAGCATTCATAGTGACGATGTTACTCAGTTTATTCATGAAGGAGACATCGTGTGTGGAAGAATTTCTAAGATACTTCCTGGTGTTGGTGGACTTCGGGTGCAAATAGGTCCTTACGTGTTTGGGAGAGTTCATTATACTGAAATCAATGATTCATGGGTTTCCAATCCATTAGATGGTTTTCATGAAGGCCAGTTTATCAATTGCAAGGTCTTAGAAATTAGCAGTACTAGTAAAGGAACTTTGCAAATTGAACTCTCATTACGGGCCTCACTTGACGGCATGACTACTGACAATCTCTCAGAAGCTTTAAAGAATAAGTAAGTTTTTTTTTGCCTATAACATGCATTGCTTTCTAGATGAATTTAAAGTTTTTTAGAGTTATATCAAATGCTAGTTGCTTATCATCAGCCTTTTAATGAATTGGTGTTTACTCATTCTTGGTATTTGCTCTTTTCCTCGACTCTTAAGTGAACTTGAAATCCACATGATTTCGCTTGGATCACTTGCTGGAAGATTTTTCCAAAGTGTACCATTTGACTTATTAACCTGATGATGATTTNCAGCCTTTTAATGAATTGGTGTTTACTCATTCTTGGTATTTGCTCTTTTCCTCGACTCAAGTGAACTTGAAATCCACATGATTTCGCTTGGATCACTTGCTGGAAGATCTTTCCAAAGTGTACCATATGACTTATTAACCTGATGATGATTCGCAGTGTCAATCTTTGCAAACGTTTTGAGAGGATTGAAGATCTTTCTCCTGATATGGGTATCCAGGTACTTTTGGCTCAATAACCCTGATTTTACAACCTATTGCTTGCCTTATGGTATAGCTTTATGTTAATATCATACTTTTACAGGGTTATGTGAAGAATACGATGTCAAAAGGTTGTTTTATTATACTTTCAAGGACACTCGAGGCAAAAGTTCTACTGTCAAATTTAAGTGATACATTTGTTGATGATCCTGAAAAGGAATTTCCAGTCGGAAAACTTGTTACTGGCAGGTAACGCAGATTTCCTGTCAAACAGAGATTCTGTAATATAATTTATATTCTGCTCTAACCATATTAAGTTTAGGGTGTTAAATGTGGTGCCGTCATCCAAGCGGATAGAAGTCACTTTGAAGACGGTAAATGCTGGTGGACAACGAAAATCTGAATCTTATGACTTGAAGAAGTTCCATGTTGGAGAAATGATTTCTGGAAGAATCAGACGTGTGGAGCCCTATGGCGTATTCATTGCAATAGATCAAACGGGAGTGGTAAAGATCTAGTTTTGTGTAATACCTTAAAATCTGTTAATATTTGAAATTGTATTCGGCTTTGCGATGTTTCATCCTTACAGAGTTACTAGACTTGTTATAATTTACTTTCTTAACATCTGCCGTTTGGCTGTGCTAGGTTGGATTATGTCACAAATCACAGCTTTCTGATGATCATGTCGAGGATGTACAAGCCAGATATAAGGCTGGGGAAAGCGTAACCGCAAAGATTCTGAAGGTATGTGGTTTCTTTTGTTAGGAAGAATAGAGATATGTAGTTTTTGTTGACAACTACTGTTCCTACTAGCGTCATGCTAAGAAGTAAGAGCCAGCAAATCTGTAACAGTTAACTTGAACGTAGCTTTTTTATGATCCATATTATCATGTTTCAAGATGCCATTGAACTATGTTATTATGGTATGTAAACTCTGTTCCTAATTTTGGTGTTTGGTCTAGCTGGACGAGGAAAAGCGACGTGTATCGCTTGGAATGAAGAGCTCTTGTTTCACAAATGGTGATGATGTCAAGGCAATCCCACCTTCTAAAGAAAAAGCTAATGAAGCCAACATGGAATGTGATTCAATAGATGATTCTGAATCGGAAGATCTTGCAGTTGATGATTTTGGGTTCCAGGAAACCAGCGGGGAAAGACATAGTGGAACTTCTCTGGTTCTTGCGCAAGTAGAATCAAGGGCTTCTATCCCTCCGCTTGAGGTTGACCTTGCTGACATTGAGGAGTCGGACTTTGACAATAACCGGAATCAGGAGAAATTCCAGGGAGTCGACAAAGATGACAAGAGCAAGAGAAGAGAAAAACAAAAAGACAAGGAGGAAAGGTTGGCTATATTTTTAGTTCCTTATTTGAAAGCGATTGTGTTATTATATATTTGGTTTCAACATGTACTGAAAACATCTACTGGTGTAGAGAAAAAAAAATTCAAGCTGCTGAAGGAAGATTGCTGGAGAATCATGCTCCTGAGAGTGCTGAGGAGTTTGAGAAAATGGTTAGAAGCTCTCCAAATAGTAGCTTTGTCTGGATAAAATATATGGCGTTCATGCTTAGTCTGGCTGATATTGAGAAAGCCAGGTCCATTGCCGAGAGGTAACTTTTCCTACCTTTCTCATTCTTGGCAAATCATTGTCTCTATATTATTCTTTACCCTGTTTTATCCTAATCTCTTCTAAAGGGCTTTGAGGACTATAAATATTCGTGAAGAAGAAGAGAAGCTAAACATATGGGTTGCTTATTTCAATTTGGAAAATGAACATGGAAGTCCCCCAGAGGTAGATACCCCCACAGCCAAATCTTATTATTAGATGCTCCAGTAATAGGCTTTATATATTTCTACTTAACTCTCCTCTTTGTTTCTCATATCCAGGAAGCTGTTAAGAAAGTGTTTGAAAGAGCCCGTCAATACTGTGACCCGAAGAAAGTTTACCTCGCCCTCCTAGGCGTGTACGATAGAACTGAGCAATACAAGTTAGCTGATAAGCTCCTTGATGAGATGGTCAAGAAGTTTAAGCAATCTTGCAAGGTAACATTATGTTTGATCTTGTTCTTCTCAAAGCGAGAGTTGGCTCTGCACTCATTTAACAAATTGTTCATCTGATGTGTGCTTTTCAGATTTGGTTAAGGAAAATACAAAGTTCTCTAAAGCAAAACGAGGAAGGCATTCAATCCGTAGTGAATCGCGCCTTGCTATGTCTTCCGAGGCATAAACACATCAAATTCATATCACAAACTGCTATCCTTGAGTTCAAATGTGGGGTCGCGGATAGAGGAAGATCGCTATTTGAAGGCGTTCTTAGGGAATACCCGAAAAGAACAGACTTGTGGAGTGTTTATCTTGATCAAGTTCGTTATATTTCCACTTCTTCAAAACTTCTGTTTCATTGCCATCTTTGTAACACTTTTTTTAACACGAATCGTGTTATTGGCTTATAGGAGATCCGGTTGGGAGACGTTGATGTGATTAGATCTTTATTCGAGAGAGCCATTAGCTTGAGCTTGCCTCCTAAGAAGATGAAGGTACGTCCCTTTAATCTCCTTTTTCCATATCCCTGTGAAATACAAAGCTGAGATCACACTTCAGAACCTAAGCCGGCGGAAACAAAACTCTAAAATTAAGCCGAAGGATGAATAGATAATCTTCGGAAACTAAAAACCCACAAGGACAATATACAAACACAAAATCCCAATCTCCCTGGACATAATATAGTCTGTAATCGGTGAAACCCGATTCTAATACATGAGCATTAACGAAAACAATTCCTCAGGCCAATCTCCCTATAATCTCCTTTATAAAGTGTATTTCATTATGATGGAAATGTTAACCATTTGGTGCTGCTTTTGTATTATCAGTTTTTGTTCAAGAAGTATTTGGAATATGAGAAATCTGTTGGTGAGGAGGAGAGAGTCGAGTACGTGAAGCAGAAGGCAATGGAATATGCAGACAGTACCTTGGCTTGAGATTTTGTTGTAACGAAGTTCCATTTTTGAGATGAATGACGATGCACGGACTTATTGGTCAAGTCTGATGGGGTTTTTTGTGTGTGTGAATGATGAACTCAATTTTAAGGAGGAAAAATGACTTTTGGAAACTCTAACTCATCTAGAGGATCTCCACGCTTCAGTTTCGTAAACCAATATAGTTGGATAGAAGATAACTAAATCCAATAATTTATCTTATTAAGCAAACCAACCAAAAATTCAACGACTCTCTTTGCCAATATATATGGTAACAGTGCAAGTGGTTTGAGAGTGGATCGTATGAATGATGATGGATCGAAATTGCTATGCCCTGGGCTAATTATTTTCTCTCTTTTTTTCTTTTTTCTTTTATTGTCATCTCGTATTTTATTGAACAAAACGAATCACATTATAACTTTAAACAAACACGAAAAATAAATACTAAATCGATGGTTAAACAATAACTCTGAAAATAAAACCGGCAGAAACATAATTTCCTCGGAAACAAAGTAAAACACAAAAGAATTTATAGATATGTTTGAAATAACAGTCGACGGCTTAACAACACTTCGAGAACCAAGCAGAAAAACGAAATTATCTCCGAGACCAGAAAGAAACAACAAACAAACAACGAAAAACCTTGATAAAAACCAAACAGCTAATACAAAGAAAGATGGTCAAAATAAGTTGGAGGAGAAGATTGGTATGCGTGAAGGTATCACAAATACCTAAGACCAATAGAAATGCTTTCATCGAAACTACAAAGTGAGAATTTTTACGAACAATAGATAAAACAGCTGATCTTAAAAATATATGATTCTCCTATTTTTTGTTAACTGATATTAGATTAATCGGAGTGAAATACAACTAAAGAAAAACAAATCCTGTGGTAAACAAATATTTCTCCGAAAACTAATCTGACTGATAAAAGGATAAGCCTCGGATCTACACAACAACTAAAAAGGGTTGCATATTGCACAGGACAATTAGATAAGAAAAAGAAGATAAAAGGATTCCTTAAACTTTATAACACAATGATACCAAGTCCTACGATTTAAAAAACCATACAAAAATCTTATTTCTGTACAAAAGGAAAGTATGCTTCTCCTCTACAAAATGTTGCAGAAAGAGAAAAAAATTGTTCGAATTCATTGCCTTTAAGAACACAAGGCAACTCCTAAGATCATGTACAACGCGCGTTTTTACGCGGTTCTTGGGTCGTTCCTCGAAGGCCGGAAATAATAAAAAATTGGGCCTGGGGGTTCTTCGGTACAGGACCGTTCCTGCGTGGAGACACGAAGACGCGCGTGAAGGAGCGCTCGGTGATAAACGTGGCAGCAGGATAATCCATCGTGATACACACGCGTTTTTAATTATTTTTTTTTTCAACCAAAACAGCTCTCTCTTCTTCATTTCTTCATCTTTTGGTCTTCAAAGCGAGAGAGGCGAATGAGGAGGCGATTTGCTCCTCGGTCGAGCTCCGACGAGCTGCAAGGGGATTTCCGGCCGCGACGAGTAACAGATAAGTTCTGGAACCCATATACTAGGCTTGTACATAGTTTTGGGTGGTTCGCGAATCGAAATCGGTTCGATTTGGGAAATTTAGGGTTTAGGAAAAAAATTTATAGTTGGGGAAATCGTTTCTTTTTACCTTGATTCGCATTCTTATGGCTAATTCGTATGATTTTACTTGATAAATCGTTGTGTTCAGAAGTGAATCAAAAAAATTAGGGATTTCAGATTTGAATCGAAAAAAAAAAAATTGGGGAAATCGTTTCTTCTTAGCTTAATTCGATTTCTTATGGCTCATTAGCATGCATTAACTTGTTAAATCGTTGTGTTGAGAAGTGAATCGAAAAAATTAGGGTTTTCAGATTTGAATCGAAAAAAAAAATTGGGGATATGGTTTCTTCCTAGCTTAATTCGAATTGTTATGGGTAATTAACATGCATTAACTTCGTAAATCGTTGTTTTCAGAACTGGATAGAAAAAATTAGGGTTT
>OVAO01002688.1:0-12313 GCA_900406285.1 Biscutella auriculata | reverse complement strand
TTTTGAAATTAAAATCACAATTAAAATATTTTACAAATTGGATATATGATTTTACCCGCACGTGATACTTTTAGTTTTATTTTTTTAATTTTTTGAAATTTAAGTTTTATAGTTTTTATATTTTAATTTAAATTGTGTGATATATTTTTAGATTATATGTTATACAATTCAAGAATATTATATTTTTGTATTGTGTAAAAATATTAGTTGAGATATTATGGATTATATTAAGAATATTATTATAAGAAAAAATAATTATGAATTATATTATTAATATATTCATACTAAGAACTATTAAAATTATTCAATTAACATGTATATAAAAATATTGATTAACATATAATAAATACTACAAATTATTTTTAAAATAATGTTTTAATGATTAAAAATATACAGTGAATTGATTTACACTGAAAACTATAAAGTTAGATTTTCAAAGGAATTAATGAAGCTTTCCTTTAAGATATTTGTTTACAATTTGTGAAATATCTGAAAATAGATTTAGTTATGCTATTAATGATTGAATATTAGATAATTTAATTAATGATATTAATGATTGAATATCTCAGTTTAGGTGATAAAATAAATTTAATTTGGAATTATCTATATAAAAAAATATTTTAAATATTTTGGTCAGACCCTAGGAAATATAATCTTGATTATATTTTAAATGTTTTATATGTATTATAATACTTTCTCAAAAAAAAAACATCTAACATTTTATAAAATTTCAAAGATTTGTTAGACTATTATCCACTGAATTATCATAGTTAAATCAATGCAATTTTGTAAAACATTAAATATGTTTTTTATTTAAAGAAACTATGATTATTCACTGGATAATAGTCCATTAAATCTTTGAAATTTATTAGAACTTTAGATGTTTTTTTATTTTGAGAAACTATGATAATTTACTAGATAATAGTCCATCAACTATGTGAATTTTGTAAAACTTTAGTTGTTTTTTATTTTATTTTTGAGAAACTATGATAATTCAGTGGATAATAAACCATGAAACCAGTGAAATTTTTTGAAACTTTAGATGTTTTTTTATTATGAGAAACTATGATTATTTAGTGGATAATAATCCATCAAATCTTTGAAATTTATAAAAACTTTAGATGCTTTTTTTATTTTGACAAACTATAATAATTTAGTGGATAATAGTCCATCAAATCTTTTAAATTTTAAAAACTGTTATATGTTTTTAATATTTTGACAAACTATGATAATTTAGTGGATAATAATCCATCAAATCATTGAAATTTATAAAAATATTAGATGTTTTTATATTTCGAGAAACTATATTAATTTAATGGATAATTTTCCATCAAATCAGTGAAATTTTGAAAAACATTAGATGTTTATTATTTTATTATAAGAAACTATGATTATTCAGTGGATAATAGTCCATGAAATCAGTGAAATTATGTAACACATTACAAATGTTTTTTATTTAAAGAAACTATGATTATTAAGTGGATAATAGTCCATCAAATCTGTGAAATTTATGAGGACTTTAGATTTTTTTTTTTTGAGAAACTATGATAATTCAGTGGATAATAGTCCATCAAATCTTTGAAATTTATAAAAACGTTAGAAGTTTATTTTTCTTTTGAAAAACTATGTTAATTTAGTGGATCATAGTCCATGAAATTATGCAATTTAAAAATACGTTAGATGTTTTTATTTTATTTTGAGAAACTATGATAATTTAATGGATAATAGTCCATCAAATCATTGAAATTTATAAAAATGGTAGATGTTTTTTCTTATTTTGAGAAACTATGATAATTTACTGGATAATAGTCCATCAAATCTTTAAAATTTATAAAAACGGTAGATGTTTTTATATTATTTTGAGAAACTATGATAATTTAGTGGATAATAGTCCATCAAATCATTGATATTTTTAAAAAACGTTAGATATTTTTTATTTTGAGAAATTATAATAATTCACTGGATAATAGTCCATAATATCTTTGAAATTTATAGAAATGTTAGATGTTTTTTATTTTGAGAAACTATAATAATTCAGTGGATAATAGTCCATAAAATCTTTGAAATTTATAAAAACGTATGATGTTTTTTCTCTTGAGAAAATATAATAATTTAGTGGATAATAGTCAATCAAATCATTAAAATTTTAAAAAACATTATATGTTTATTTTGAGAAACTATGCTAATTTAATGGATAATAGTCCATCAAATCAGTGATATTTTGTAAAACGTTAGATGTTTTTTTTATTTAAAGAAACTATTATAATTCAGCGGATAATAGTCCATGAAATTAGTGAATTTTTTTTAAAACATTAGATATGCTTTTGATTTAAAGAAACTATGAATTTTTAGTGGATAATAGTCCATCAAATATGTGAAATTTATTAGAACTATAGATGTTTTTTTTATTTTGAGAAACTATGATAATTTACTGGATAATAGTCCATCAAATCTGTGAATTTTTAAAAAATTTAGAAGCTTTTTTCTATTTTTGAGAAACTATGATAATTCAGTGGATAATAATCCATGAAATTTGTAAAATAAATTAAACTTTAGTTTTTTTTGGGAAACTATGATAATTCAGTGGATAATAGTCCATCAAATCTTTGAAATTTATAAAAACATTAGATGTTTTTTTATTTTGAGAAACTATTATATTTTAGTGGATAATAGGCCATGAAATCATTGAGATTTAAAAAAACGTTAGATGTTTTTTTTTGAGGAACTATGATAATTCAGTGGATAATAGTCCATCAAATTAGTGAGATTTTGTAAAATGTTAGATGCTTTTTATTTTGAGATACTATGATAATTCAGCGGACAATATTCCATGAAATCGGCGAAATTTTATAAAATATTAGATTATCTTTTTTACTTAATGAAACTATGATTGTTCAGTGGATAGTACATCAAATCTGTGAAATTTATTAATACTTTAGTTTTTTTTTTTAATTTTGAGAAACTATGATATTTCAGTGGAAAAGTCCATCAATATGAGATTTTTGTTAAACGTTAGATGTTTTTTTAGATACTATATAATTCAGTGGATAATAATCCATGAAATCTGTGAAAATTTGTAAAACTTATATGTTTTTTTATTTTTGAGAAACTTTGATAATTTAGTGGATAATAGTCCATGAAATTAGTAAAATTATGTAAAACGTTAGATGTTTTTAATATTTTGGGATACTATGATAATTCAATGTATAATAGTCCTTTAAATTAGTGAAATTTTGTAAAACATTATATGTTTTTTTATTTAAAGAAACTATGATTATTCAGTGGATAAAAGTCCAATAAATCAATGAAATTTTGTATAACATTAATTTTTTTTTAAGAAACTATGATAACGCAGTGATAGTAGTCCATCAAATCTCTTAAATTTTCTAGAACTTTAGATTCTTTTTTATTTTGAGAAATTATGATAATTTAACGGATAATAGTCCATCAAATCTGTGAAATTTGTAAAACTTTAGATGTTTTTTTTATTTTTTAGATACTATAATTCAATGGATAATGGTTCATCAAATATTTTATATTTTATATTTTGAGAAACTATGATAATTCAGTGGATAATAGTCCATCAAATTAGTGAAATTTGTAAAACATTAGATATTTTTATTTTAAAAACTATGATTATTCATTGGATAATAGTCCATCAAATCTGTTACATTTTTAGAACTTTAGAGCTTTTTTTAAATTGAGAAACTATGATAATTCATTGGATTATTGTCCATCAAATATGTGATTTTAGTTAAATGTTAGATGTTTTTATTATTTTGAGATACTATGATAATTCAGTGGATAATAGTCCATGAGATAATTAAAATTTGGTAAAACATTAGATTTTTTATTTTATTTTGAGAAAATATGATAATTCAGTGGATAATAGTCCATCAAATCTTTGAAATTTATAAAAACATTATATGTTTTATTCTTTTGAGTAACTTTGATAATTCAGTGGATATTAGTCAATGAAATCAGTGGAATTTTGAAAACATTAGATGTTTTTTTGTTGAGATACTATGATAATTCAGTGGATAATCATCCATTAAAATAGTGAAATTTTGTAAAACATTAGATATTATTTTATTTAGAATCTATGATTATTTAGTGGATAACAGTCCATCAAATATGTTAAATTTATTAGAACTTTAGAGGTTTTTTTATTTTGAGAAACTATGATAATTTAGTGGATAACATTCCATCAAATCTGGGATTTTTGTTAAACGTTAGATGTTTTTATTTTGAGATACTATGGTAATTTAGTGGATAATAGTCCATGAAATCATTGAAATTTGGTAAAACATTAGATTTTTTTTTATTTTGAGAAAATATGATAATTCAGTGGATAATAGTCCATCAAATCTTTGAAATTTATGAAAACATTAGATATTTTTTTTCTTTTGAGAAATGTTGATAATT
The DNA here is from genome assembly GCA_900406285.1 of Biscutella auriculata. Classification (NCBI taxonomy): domain Eukaryota; kingdom Viridiplantae; phylum Streptophyta; class Magnoliopsida; order Brassicales; family Brassicaceae; genus Biscutella; species Biscutella auriculata. The sequence goes on along the minus strand of OVAO01002688.1, from coordinate 7,888 downwards.
AAGTGGATAATAGTCCATGAAATTAGTGGAATTTTGAAAACTGTTAGATGTTTTTTTTTAGATACTATGATAATTTAGTGGATAATATTCCTTGAAATCAGTGAAAGTTTGTAAAACATTAGATATTTTTTATTAAGAAACTATGACTATTCAGTGGATAATAGTCCATTAAATCTGTTAAATTTATTAGAACTTTATATGTTTTTTTATTTCGCGAAACTATGATAATTTTGTGGATAATAGTCCATCAGATCTCTGATTTTTGTTAAAATTTAGATGTTTTTATTATTTTGAGATACTATGATAATTCAATGGATAATAGTCCCTGAAATCATTGAAATTTTGTAAAACATTACATGTTTTTTTATTTTGAGAAAATATTATAATTCAATGGATAATAACCCAACAAATCTTTGTAATTTACAAAAACATTAGATGTTTTTTTCTTTTGAGAAAAATTGATAATTCAGTGGATAATAGTCAATGAAATCAGTGAAGTTTTGAAAAACGTTAGATGTTTTTTTGAGATATGATAATTGAGTGGATAATACTCCATGAAATTAGTGAAATTTTGTAAAGCTTTAGTTTTTTTATTTAAAGAAACAATGATTATTGAGTGGATAATAAGTCCATCAAATCTCTGAAGTTTATTAGAACTTTAGGTGTTTTTTTATGTTGAGAAGCTATGATAATTCAGTGGATAATAATACATCAAATCTGTGATTTTTGTTAAAGGTAAGATGTTTTTTTTTAGATACTATGATAATTCAGTAGATAATAGTCCATCAAATTAGTGAAATTTTGTAAAACATTAGATACTTTTTATTTAAAGAAACTATGATTATTCAGTAGATAATAGTCCATTAAATCTATGAAATTTATTAGAACTTTAGATGTTTTTTATTTTGAGAAACTATGATAATTCAGTGGATAATAGTCCATCAAATATGTGATTTTTGTAATACATTAGATGTTTTATTAGATACTATATAATTCAGTGGATAATAATCCATGAAATCTGTGAAATTTTGTAAAACTTTAGATGTTTTTTTTTTTTGAAAAACTTTGATAATTCAGTGGATAATAGTCCACGAAATTTTGTAAAACTTTAGATGTTTTTTTATATTTTAGGATACTATGATAATTCAGTGGATAATAGTCCATGAAAAGAGTGAAATTTTGTAAAATATTAGATGTATTTTTTATTTAAACAAACTATGATTATTCAGTGTATAGTAGTCCATCAAATCAGTGAAATTTTATTAGAACTTTAGATGCTTTTTTATTTTGAGAAACTATTATAATTCAGTGGATAATAGTCCATCAAATCTGTGACTTTTGTAAAACATTAGATGTTTTTTTATTTTGAGAAAATATGATAATTCAGTAGATAATAGTCCATCAAATCTTTAAAATTTATAAAAACGTTAGATGTTTTTATATTTAGAGAACCTATGATAATTTAGTGGATAATAGTCCATAAAATCATTGAAATTTAAAAAAAAGTTAGATGTTTTTTTTTTTAGAAAAACTATAATTCAGCGGATAATAGTCCATCAAAGCAGTGAAATTTTTTAAAACGTTATATGTTTTTTTTATTTTGACAAACTATGATAATTCAGTGGATAATAGTCCATCAAATCAGTGAAATTTTGTAAAACATAAGAAGTTTTTTTTTTTGAGATACTATGATAATTCAATGTACAATAGTCCATGAAATTAGTGAAATTTTGTAAAACATTATATTTTTTTATTTAAAGAAACTATGATTGTTCAGTGGATAATAGTCCATCAAATCTGTGAAATTTATTTTAGATTTTTTAATTTTTAGAAACTTTGATAATTCAATAGATAATAGTCCATAAAACCTGTGATTTTTGTTAAACGTTAGATGTTTTTTTTTTTGAGATACTTTGATAATTCAGTGGATAATAATCCATGAAATCAGTGAAACTTTGTAAAACGTTAGAACTTTTTTTATTTTGAGATACTATGTTAATTCAGTGGACAATAGTCCATGAAATCAGTGAAATTTTGTAAAACATTTTTTTATTTAAAGAAACTATGATTGTTCAATGGATAATAGTTCATCAAATATGTGAAATTTATTTAAACTTTAGATTTTTTTAACTTTGAAAAACTTTGATAACTAAGTAGATAATACTCCATCAAATCTGTGATTTTTGTTAAACGTTAGATGTTTTGTTTTATATACTATGATAAGTCAGTGGATAATAATCCATGAAATCAGTGAAATTTTGTTAAACTTTAGATGTTTTTTTATTTTTAAAGAAAATTTTATAATTCAGTGGATAGTAGTCCATGAAATTAGTGAAATTTTGTAAAACGTTAGATGTTTTTTATATTTTGGGATACTATGATAATTCAGTGGATCATAGTCCATGAAATAAGTGAAATTTTGTAAAACATTAGATGTTTTTATTTATTTAAACAAACTATGATTATTCAGTGTATAGTAATCCATCAAATCTGTGAAATTTATTAGAACTTAAGATGTTTTTTTATTTTAGAAACTATGATAATTCGGTGGAAAATAATAGTCCATCAAATGAGTGAAATTTTGTGAAAAGTTAGATATTTTTATTTATTTAAAGAAACTATGATTATTCATTGGATAATTGTCCATCAAATATGAGAAAATTATTAGAACTTTAGATTTTTTTTATTTTGAGAAAATATGATAATTTATTGGACAATAATCAATCAAAACTGTGAAATTTGTAAAACTTTACATGTTTTTTTTGTTAGATACTATGATAATTCAGTAGATAATAGTCCATGAAATCACCGAAATTTTGTAAAACATTAGATATTTTTTTGTTTTGAGAAACTAAGATAATTCAGTGGATAATAATTCATCAAATCTGTGAAATTTATAAAAACGTTAGATGATTTTTATTTTGAGAAATATGATAATTCAGTGGATAATAATCCATCAAATTTGTGATTTTTTTTAAACGTTAGATGTGTACTTTATTTTGAGATACTATGATAATTCAGTGGATAATAGTCCATCAAATATGTGAAATTTATAAAAACATTAGATGTTTTATTTATTTGTGAAACTATGATAATTTAGTGGATAATAGTCCATGAAATCAATGAAATTTTAAAAAATGTTAGATTTTTTTTTTATTTTGAGAAACTATGATAATTCAATGACTAATACTCCATTAAATCAGTGAAATTTTGTAAAACGTAAGATTTTCTTATCTTGAGATACTATGATAATTTAGTGAAAAATAGTCCATGAAATCAATGACATTTTGTAAAACATTAGATTTTTTATTTTATTTAAAGAAACTATGATTGTTTAGTGGATAATAGTCCATCAAATCTGTGAAATTTATTAAAAAATTTTTTTTTTTTTTTTTTGAGAAACTATGATAATTCAATGGATAATAGTCCATCAAATCTGTTATTTGTGTTAAACGTTAGATGTTTTGATTTTGAGATATTGGGATAATTGAGTGGATAATAGTCTATGAAATATGTGAAACTTTGTAAAACATTAGATTTTTTTATTTTGAGAAACTTTGATAATTCAGTGGATAATAGTCCATGAAATCACTGAAATTTTGTAAAATTTTAGATGTTTTTTTTTTAAATTTTGAGATACTATGATAATTCAATGGATAATAGTCCATCAAATCTTTGAAATTTCTAAAAACGTTAGATTTTTATTTCATTTTGAGAAACTATGATAATTTAGTGGATAATAGTCCTTGAAATCATTGAATTTTTTAAAAAATGTTAGGTGTTCTTTTTTATTTTGAGTAACTATGATAATTATTTGGATATTAGTCCATCAAATAAGTTAAATTTTGTAAAACGTTAGAAGTTTTTTTTTTAGATGCTATGATAATTTAGTGGACGACAATCCATGATATCAATGAAATTTTGTAAAACATTAGATTTTTTTTATTTAAAGAAACTATGATTGCAGAGTGGATAATAGTCCATCAAATATGTGAAATTTATTAAAACTTTAGATTTTTTAATTTGAGAAACTATGATAATTCAATGGATAATACTCCATCAAATCTTTGATTTTTGTTAAACATAAGATTCATTTTTTTTAATATGAAAATTAAGTGGATAATAATCCATTAAATCAGTAAAATTTTGTAAAGCTTTAGATGTTTTTTTTTTATTTTTGAGAAACTTTGATAATTCAGTGGATAATAATCTACGAAATTAGTGAAATATTGCAAAACGTTAGACTTTTTATTTTATTTTGGGATACTATGATAATTCAGTGGATAATTGTCCATGAAATTAGTGAAATTTTGTAAAACATTAGATATTTTTTTATTTAAAGAAACTATGATTATTTAGTAGATAATAGACCATCAAATCTGTAAAACTTATTAGAACTTTAGATGTTTTTTTATTTTGAGAAACTATGATAATTAAGTGGATAATAGTCCATCAAATCTGTGATTTTTGTTAAACGTTAGATGTTTTTATTTTGAGAAACTATGATAATTCAGTGGATAATTGTCCATCAAATCTGTGAAATTTATAATAACGTTAGATGTTTTTTTTATTTTGCAAAACTATGATAATTCAGTGAATAATATTCCATCAATTCTTTGAAAATTATTAAAACGTTAGATTTTTTTATTTTGAGAAACTATGATGATTTAGTGGATAATAGTACATCAAATCTATGAATTTTGTAAAACTTTAGTTGTTTTTTATTTTTGAGAAACTATGATAATTCAATGGATCATAGTCCATCAAATTAGTGAAATTTTATAAAATGTTAGATGTTTTTATTATTTTGAGAAACTATGATAATTCAGTGGATAATAGTCCATCAAATTTGTGATTTTTGTAAAACTTTAGATGTTTTTTAACTTTGATATACTATGATCATTCAGTGGATAATAGTCCATGAAATCAGTGAAATTTTGTAAAACATTAGATATTTTTTTTTGAGAAGCTATTACAATTCAATGGATAATATTAAAAAACTTTAGATGTTTTTATTTATTTTGAGAAACTATGATAATTCAGTGAATAAAAGTCCATCAAATCTTTGAAATTTATAAAAACGTTAGATGTTTTTTTTAGTTTGAGAAACTATGATAATTTAGTGGATAATAGTCCATAAAATAATTGAAATTTAAAAAATGTTAGATTTTTATTTTATTTTGAGAAACTATGATAATGCAGTGGATAATAGTCCATCAAATCAGTGAAATTTTGTAAAACGTTAGATGTTTTTTATTTTGAGATACTATGATAATTCAATGGATAATACTCCATGAAATCTTTGAAATTTTGTAAAACATTAGATGTTTTTTATTTTGAGAAACTATGATAATTCAGTGGATAATAGTCCTTTAAATCATTGAAATTTTCTAAAACGTTAGGTGTTTCTTTTAATTTTGAGATCTATGATATTTCAGTGCATAATAGTCCATGAAATCATTGAAATTTTGTAAAACATTTGATCTTTCTTTATTTTTAGAATATATGATAATTGAGTGGATAATAGTCCATCAAATCTGTAAAAATTTTAAAATTTATTAATGATTTCTTTAAATTTTTTAAAACATAACAAATTCAATCATTAAATTAATTTTTTTTCTGTAAAAATGATATCCTTATCAAAAGAAAATATGAACATTAACTTTTAAAAACAGAATAATCTCTACTGTTAAATTATATTTTTTCTGTAATAAAAATGACATCAATTTAACAAAGAAATTTGCTATATAATATAATAAATATATTCGTTCAGTTTTATACTTATGAAGAAAGTTACTTAAAGGTTTTTTCACCACTTGATGAGCAAAAACGAACTAAGAAGATAAGAAAGAGACACTAAAACTGGAAATTCTTTCTAGATTCTCGCCGATCGTAGAGCACCACTGTCGGAGGCTCTTCATTTGTTGATCATCTTGTCTGTTTTCCGATTCTCAGCCATGGAAATCTCTTTGCATGCAGTTGTAACTGCTTTGTCTCTAGACGACGATCCTGCTTACCATTCACCAGAGCAGAACTCACGAAACCTCCTTGGACGTTTGCTCAACCCAAAGTTTCAACGCATGTCGAATTTGATTCATGCAATGCCCAGAAAATGGGGTGTCTTGAATTGGGTAAGAGGAATTGCGCTCTCATCGGATCGTTTTCAGTTCATCTTCAAATACAAAGAGGACTTAGATCGAATTTTAGAAGAGGGAGTCTAGACCTTCAATGATTGGTCCATTGTGATTCAGCGATGGATGGAGATCCTCCCTCGAATTACTTAGACATTTTACCGGTTTGGATTCGGATTATAAATCTCCCTATAAACTTCTACTCTTATAAGCTCATTGATGATCTAGTTAATATTGTGGAGAAATCAACACAAATTGCTTATGACCCGGACCGACCACAAGCCAAGGATTATATCCGCGCTATAGTTCTCTTTGATGTCTCCAATCATGTTCATCAAATCAAAAACCTCCAGTTGCCAAAAGGTGAATATATCAAGATATCTTATAAGTTCGAAAGAATACGAAGACGTTGCTACTTATGTCAGAGATTGACTCATGAGAAGTCGGATTGCACTTTCAATCTAGCATCCTAGACATCTGTTAAAGCGTATCCTCCTATTTTGCATCGTGATGATCCATTTTATGGAGCATTGTCTGAATGACAGGTGGGTATTGATGGAACAACGAGACAACAAAGAGTTGTTACTCCGGTTCTAAATGAGATGCGCTTGTACCTCATACCTGATAATGGCATTGATCGCAGTGTAAAAGAAGCTCGGCTTCAGAACATCATTACTAGCGCAAGGGATGACCCAGAAGCCCAGCGACGCCTTCGCCTTGAGGCAGCCCCAACACTAACGAAAGATATTAGTAAAGGCAAATGGCCTGTATTTCACTTCTCAGACCAAGACACAACCTCCGAAACACTTTTTATTCCCCCTACTTTACCTCTGCAACACCATTCGCACAAAATTGAGTCCTTTTCTCCTACTGTTGGTCTTAAGCTTTTTGGGGCTAGTTCTACGAGTAATATGCAATGCTACCGCCAAGCAAGTGCATCCGGGACTATCTCTGCAAAAGCTAAAACTCAGAGTAGGCCTCCAAGCTGGAAGCGGTACAAACCTGTTCAAATTGTTACTTCTCCAACTTTCATACCAGTTACCACGAGGCCTAAGCATAAAAAAGGAAGACAAGTGACACTTCAATCACCCCAAGAAGTTCGACAAAAAAGCATTCAAAAGATTCAGCCTCTGGGAGGCTGTCACACCTATAGATGCATCTTTGGACTTGGAATTATCAGGGATTGGGGAATTCCCTGACATTCATCGGTAGTGGGAATTAAGACGCTCTCAATTTTCTGATTTTCTTTTCCTCATGGAAACAAAAAGTCAAAGTGATCGCATCTATAATCTTCAATCTAGTTTTAGTTATGACCATGTACATGTTGTAAATCCAGTTGGTCAATCTGGCGGATTAGCTCTCTTCTGGAATAAATCTTTTGATGTACAACTTCTTATATCTTGTAATACCCTGATAGATGTATATATTCATTTTAGATCGATTGATTTCCACATTTCCTTTGGTTATGGCGATCCTTCGCTCCAATCGTCATCTGGTTTGGGAAATGCTTCTAGATATTGCTTCAAGTAGGGAAGGGCCTTGGCTCTTAGTGTGAGACTTCAATGAATTGCTAGGAAATCATGAAAAGTTAGGTGGACCTCTTAGGCCTGATTCGAGCTCTTTGATTTCGGAAATTTGTTGAACTATTGCGGGTTGCGAGATCTGCCTCATTCAGGAAACTCTCTGTCTTGGCGGGCTGGCGATGTAGCCACTGGATTCAATCTCGCCTAGATCGTTCCTTAGGTAATCACGACTGG
>OVAO01002686.1:1324-13934 GCA_900406285.1 Biscutella auriculata | reverse complement strand
TTATTTGTTTTCAGTTGATTCCAGAATAATTTAACGTAGCAATCACTGTTTAACTAACCAAATAAGAAAAATACTATACTGATAATTTTTTTAAATCGTGAATCATCATGTAAAATCTTAACAATTCTATTTGGCTTATTATTATTTTTTGGCTTGTAAATTTGATTCTACTATTATTTTATCATCCTGGACATTCAATATTTGTCACCTTTTGTGTGTTTTCATATATAATTTTGTATATAGATATACATATCAAAGTATAACTAAAAGAAATGAAATATCATTAATCTAAAAATAAAATAAAAGAGATTTAGGATCATTTGATAATAATCCAAAATACTAAATTTTATCTTTTGATAATAATAATTTTCAATATATATCCAAGCATCTTGTTGGGTCCATATGTATCCATTTTGACTCTTTTGCATACACGACACTAATTTTTCAACCTCATATTTACGATTAATTATCCTTTGCTTCTTGTTTTTTTTCTTTGAAGAATTTGTGAAAGAGCAGAGTAGAAAAATTTTGATTTGATTATTTGAAAAGATTACTGGGGACACATGGAAATTATTGATTTATTATTATTTTTGAAGTATTCCTAATCTCTATACATGAAAGTATAAGCACAACAATATTATCTGAGCTAACCCATCTTTCTTGTTTTGAAAGAAACAAATAAAACTTGATTATTTGTTATATTTTTTTAAAAGAATTAAAAGTCCATGTTTGGATTAATCCTACCGAAAAAAAATCCATTTTTAAGTGTTGTAATAATCTTTTTTTCTCTGGTTAAAGAAGTGCTGTAATAATCTTAAATAATAAATTATTGTCAAAGTTTAAGTTTATCAACAAGGTCCTGTTTCGATATCGTTTTTTTTAATCTAAATTTAGCATTGGTGTTTTTTTTTCAGTTTTTTTAGATGCTTAAAAATTCAAAATGATTACAAAGACAAAATTTTTTGAAAAAATCTAAGATTTCACATTTTATTGAAAAACTCAAGATTTAACATTTTTCGCATTTTAAGATGTTTAGAATCTTAACATCAAATACTGTAAATAAAAAATAAAAAAAATAATATTTGAATATTTACATCGAGATGCAGTGGAAAAAAATAAATCTTAGGTAAAAAAATAAATGATGAGAAATACTTTTTAACTTTAACCACTACAATGATTCGAAAGATTAGTACAACTTGATAATACTCTTCATTATTACAAACTGATGGCTTTGGAGTTTTTTTAAATAATATTTAATCAGTTTTTGTCTTTATAAAATTATTTGAGTTACCATTCAATTACCATCTCAATCATCTATATATATTATTTGTGACGTATAGACTCAAATATATACATTACCATTCAATTATTATTAGAAGAATCTGAAAATGGGTCCCAAAGTCACCAATCACCACCTTCCATTTATGCCCAATCAACAAAAAATCTTAAATAATATACAAAGAAAATGGCACAAATGAGCATGAACGTTTATTGGAAATCTTTTACATTAGCAAAAACATAAAATAGGTTCGGTTTTAGTTTATCTTCTTGAATACTATACTATTTGTAGATTTATGGTCCCAAAAATTATCTATTTCAAAATTATCTTTTTGGAGTTAAAGGGACCAACCTTTCAAAAGGAAGTTTATCTTGTTGGATAATGTTGGAACTAAATAGAGTAAAAGGATTATTTTTTTCTACAATAATTGAGTCTCTTGGTTATATGAGACTCAATTACTTAATCACTTGTATACTGATTATATATTAAATAATCCATAAGTACTATTTAGTGTGACAAAATAGAAAATATTTAATCACTTGTATATTGATTATATTATATTAAAATCAATGTTTTTAATAATGATTAGTAAATTTATTATTTAGTTAATACTTATATTATTTATAATTTTTTTTGTTAATTTCGGATATAAAATCTATATAACCCTTGCGAATTAGTTATATTTATTGAAAAATTATATTAGCTTTATNTAGTTATATTTATTGAAAAATTATATTAGCTTTATTTTTTTTTATTGAACAAAACTTTGCATATTATTTAATTAAGGTTTATTGGTTATATATTTTTAATGATGTAAATAAAAATCATATAGTTTTGTGGAATTGAGGTGAATTATATTTTTGTATTAAAAAGTGGTGCAAAATAGAATAGATTCATATTAAATTATGGTATGAATGTAACTCAGCTGACTCAATGAGGAATACCATTCATGGTAATGATTCACAGTTAAATGTCTCATGGACCAAACCTCCTCCAGGAATGCTGAAGTGCAATGTAAGTACTTTCTGGATCAATAAATCATCAGTATGTGGTGCTTCTTGGATAGTTAGAAATGATAGAGGTGAAGCACTATATCATGCGAGAGAAATGTTTTTACCCAAGCAATCTCGTTTAGATGCTGAGTTATGCGGTTTATCATGGACTTTGGAGAGCATTTATGATATTCATGTTCATTATGTTCATGTCGAATCCGATTGTGGAAATGTTTTGGCAGTTCTGTCTATTCTCAAAGATTGGCCAAGATTTCGCAATTGTCTAGATAAAATCGCAAAGACTTCTTCTGCTTTTAATCAAATTGCGATCTCTTCTGTATCTAAATCTGCAAATATAGTGGCTAGGAAGATTGCTCAGAGTGTTGTCAAAGACTTCAGGCATCGCTCTTATTTAGCAACTGGAGCTCCTTCTTGGTTAAATTTTTGGCTATACAAAGATATAAGTTCAATATAGTTTACTCTTCTAGATCTTTGGATCCTGTTTTTGTTCTCTGTTAGCAGTTCATCTCTGTTTCTGATGCTGTAACTCATCCTTCAATATATTAATCTAGCGTTAAAAAAAAAATAGAATAGATTCATAAAGTTTGAATGGGCTCTGTATATCTTTATCTCGAGCCCTCTTCATTCTATTTTGTTAAATGGACTTCTAAGCATTGAGATTATTATTTATTTATTTCAGTTGAATATTCGTTATCAACAACAAAAAGAATTGGTTCTCACGTGCAATGTATTAGGCACCAACGAGTAAGACTTAATTAGGTGGAATTTAGTAGTTGATGAGGACTTGTAGTATATAGATGGTGTGTGTTATATGAATGGCAGTTGATTATGATTTGGCTATATAATATAATGTTTATATAACAAACATATATTACAAAACAAATAATCTTAATTTGAGTATAATCTAAATATGTCTGTGGTCGTGTCTAAAGATGGAACGGGAGATTACACGAGCATTAAACAAGCCATTGAAGCTGCAAGTGGTCATAGTAGGTTCGAGATATACATTAAAGAAGGTGTGTACAACGAATATCTAGACATCCGAAAAGACTTTATTACTTTGCAAGGAGACGGTAAGGAAAAAACCATCATTACCGGAAACCGAAGTTATGTAGGCGGATTTGCCCCATTTTACTCGGCTACTGTCGGTACGTTTACGATATTTTTATTGTCTAATTTTTTCAGCATGTTTTATTAATTTATAAAAATAAAATAATCTATTAAGAAAATTTATATTAATAAATCGGTATTTAAATTTATCACGTCGTATATTGGAAGTGAAACGGAATTTTACTAATTTGTAGTTGGAATGTATGAGTGTGATATTTTTAAAATTAGTAAAATAACTAATGATAACTTATTTACGTGCTTTCTAATGCTAATAATATATATAAAATAAACTATTTTGCTAGTAATCATACCGATCTTGTGTTTCGTAAATTTAATAATTTATGTTGGTTTTAAAATTCAAATCATATTATATCATGATAAACGAAATCTAGCTTTTTTATTTTATGGATCATGTGATGATTTTGTATTTTATAAAATAGGACCAATCAAATATAAAGATGCAAATGACTACAAATTGATGAATATGATAAAAGTGGAAATCATAGCTTTTTATCAAGTTGGATTCCTTACTCATCATTTTTGAAATAATTAAAGTATTTTCGTAATTTGAATTAAAAATAAAACAATACATTATAAAGAAAGTGAATTAACTAAATCAAAATAGCTTGAAAAACGTAGCAAAATGTTTCTCATTAGTTAAGAGTATAGATATTTTATATTTTACAAAATGAAAGTAGGTGTTAGACCAATTTTGATATTTCTAATTTATAAGGAATTTGTTAACAAATTTTGGTTTTTTTTATTGTTAAACTATTGTGATAAATCTAAATTCATATTTAACCTTAGCTATATTTAGTGCCAAATAAATTTTTGAAATATATCTAAAAATAATGTCTATCTAAAATAATGTATATTTAAATTTTTTAAAGATAATTCTTTGTAAAACTTCAAAATTCAACAATTCAATAATGTCTATCTAAAATAAATCAATGGTTAACCATTTTTCTGAAATAAATGAAGCGGTTGTGGGGAAGAGATTCATTGCTCAAGAGATCACTTTTCGTAATTCAGCGGGTCCGAATCATGCACAAGCCGTTGCTCTGAAGTCACAGGCTAATGAGTCAGTGTTCTACAAGTGTAGCTTTGAAGGCTATCAGGACATACTCTATGTCCATTCCAACCGCCAATTTTACAGAGAGTGTGATATATACGGAACTGTCGATTTTATTTTTGGAGACGCAGCTGCCATTTTCCAGAAGTGCAATATTTTTGTACACCGTCATCACATCAACACAATCACTGCTCAAGAAAGAGATGACATGAGAGATCACACAGGAATTGTTATACATAATTCTCATGTGACTGCTGCTTCTGATCTCCAACCTGTTTTAGGATCTACCAAGACTTACCTAGGTCGACCTTGGAGAAAGTATGCTAGGACAATTTTTATGAAGACTTATTTAGATAGTCTTATTGATCCATCTGGTTGGTATAAGTGGAAGGGTACTAAACGCGAGTTAACTTGTTTTTTTGGAGAATTTCAAAATAGAGGTCCAGGTGCTTCCATTTCAGATCGGGTCACATGGCCTGGTTTCAAGATCCTTTCTCCTTCAGAAGCACTCGAATTTACCGTTGATAATTTTATTGCAGGAAATACTTGGATCCCATCGTCAATCCCATTTACTAATGAACTTTAAAGATGTCATTTATGTATTGTCAAGAATCAAAAGTGTGATGTTACTATTTAAATGAGTTGCTAATAATTTGTACCAGTTATGTGTGTTTATCTGGTGTTTAGTTTGATATGGGTTCAATAAAATTATATAAATATATTCTATTTTGCACCACTTTTTAATATACAAATATAATTTCACATCAGTTTCAATAATCAATATATTTACTAATTTTTATTTACATTATTCAGAAAATAATAATAAATAAAAGATCTAAAGTTTTAATCAATTAAAATGAAATTAATATAATTTTTACACCCTGAATTAATAAAAGTTATAAGTAATAACAAGTATTAATTAAATAACAAATTTATTAATCAGTTATTAAAAACATTGATATTGAATATAATATCATCAATTTAAACACATACCTATATAATATAGTTAAATATATTTATTATAGATATCTTATTAAATATATTTTTATAACTATATAATTTATTAAAAGAAATGAATTAGCTGAAAATGGAAAAATCAGTTATAATATGTAAAGATTACATCTCCTAATAGCAACATTTCTCTAATATCTGATTCGAATAACCATTTCAAAACAGTGAATTAATCTTTTCATAATCAAATTATTTGATATAAAAATCACGATCTTAATTAATTATAATAAAAATCTAATATTCAAAATACCATATTATCAATTAAAAAGTATTATTAGAATTTTAATATTTTCTTGACATATAATTTAGAAGCATGGGTTAGCATAAAAAAACTGTTTAAATTATATGAAAATGAGTTTAAGTTACCATATATTTACAATATATGCATTTATATTTTCTTGACATACAACTTTTTCTGAATAATAACATTTTAATTAATCCTGATATACTCAAAAATATTATAACTAAAAAAATAACATAATGCTGTATTCAGAAATCGAAGCTGGATTAACTCGTGATTAACTCTTGTGGTAGAAATTTTTTCTTTTATGACGAATCGGTTATTTTACTAATCAGTTATCACAAGGTTTCGATATATTGTTTGCTGAGTAATAGGCCTTGTTGAACTGTTATTACAACGTCCAAGGAAACGAACAGTGTAGTTGGAGAAAAAGTAGATACAAACTTTCTTATGATGAATTTCCTGTTAAAGTAAACATGGGAGAAACATGAAATAAGACAATGTATAACCGTATAAATCTTTTAGTTTTATTAGATAATTTCTCAAACAAATTTAATTAAACAATTAAACAACTCAAACAAAAATAGTTAGATTTTCCTAAATTCAATTATTTATGTTGTCTCGAACAATCTCGACAACGATATAGACGATGATTCTGGTCTTAACACAATTCATAATCGGTAACACTACTTAGTCTCCAAATCTCTGCTCGATCTCTTTAGAGGGTTTGTGCTCTATTTTCAATCGATATCTTTTTCTGTTTTCGTACTTCTCTTTATATAGACTCACGAGTTTTTCTTATCTTCTTTAGAATATGATTTCTTCCTTAATTTATCTTCGCATATCTTTCTGTTATGATTTACTGTAATCTTTGATGTAGATAAAGTCGTATCTTTAGACATGATACAGTAAAGTTTTATGACCAACCGTATACTACTTCTTCAAAACATTAGAGACTATTAATCATCATGAAGTTTTATGAAACACAAGAACATGACAAAGATAATGCAAATTTTTGGAGGAAAATTGTGGCTGAAATTATGTGGAGAGATGCTACAAGTTTTGAAAATAATTAATTATTTTTAATTATATATATAATAAAATAGTATAATTCATAATTTATTGTAATAATAGTAGTCTTTTACGTATATTATTAAAAACTTTACAACTATTACTGTTTCTCTTTAATTCAAAAAGTTATCCATATAAATTTATTACATTACTTAAGTAAGAGAATTGTGTTAAATTTATTACAATCCTATAAATTCCTTTTAAGTACAAAGAAATCAATAACAAAATTCTAAAACAGAATTCTTTTAGAATTTATTAAATCTTTTGATTTAATACTATCTCCTTAAAGTTTTTCATATCCATTTTAAAAAATCCCAGTATAAAAAATTAGGAAAAATCTTAATTTTTTATTATATGAATTCAATATTAATTCAATTTTATATAAGAATAATATCAAATAAATATAAGTAGGAAAATATAATAATAAAAATTATGATATGATTACATATGAGCTATTATTTCTTTAAGTGAAATGACTACATAATATTACATATTTTAAATATATGAACATATGTAGTATTATGGTTTTTATGGTAATGACATTGTGTGATTTTATAAAAAAAACTTAACTCTTAAATTTACAAAGAAAATCACATTTTTAAAAAGTCTCACATGGACAAAGAAAATAATAAGAGAATATGAAGCAATTCTATAAATAAATTAATATGATTAGAATATTGAACTAAGTTGGAAATTTGATTTAGTCGATATAAAATTACAATTTTTTTTTTATTTTGTGTATAATTAAACTAAATGAATAAATCAATTAATATTAAATATTAAATATTTCTCTCACACATAGGATGAATCACAATTCCAATCATGTTAATAAAGTGGAAGAAAAAACTAAATTTAACGGCCAGGAAACAAAAAATAGGAGTAAAGATGATTCACTTTCATTTGTTTTTGTATTTTCTTTTAATGCATACTTATATTTGAAAATATACTTATGTTTTTCTTTCACTAATACTCTTTGTTGTTTTAACACATATTTTTTACATTTCAACACATAAATATGTATTTTCTTAAATATTATTTTTGTAATACTCTTATAAATTCATAAATCATAGTGCCTTAAATATATTTCAATTAAAAATTAATGTATTTATTTCTTTTTATCTTCTAAATAGCCGTTATTTAAATTTATACTTTAACACACAAAACTATAATTGGTTAGGTTCTATAAAAGTTTCCAGTATAATCATATTAAAAATCTTAATATTATAAGTATTATATAACATATTTTCGTTTTCTAACTAATATCTTATAAAATATGCATTATCAATTATAAAAACTTAAATTTACAAAATTTAAAAATTAGAAACATAATTCCCGCACCTAACGAAAACAACTAATGTTTTTAATAGTGACAATCTTCAAAAAATAATAATCAAATTAGTACAAAAAAACATTATTTATTAGTGGTCCTCTAAATTTAAGGATCGACTTTAGTATCAAAGATGGTGCAAGAATCTCCAATTTCAAACAAAAATCAATTTTGTAATCATCGATGATGGTGGCCTAGTGGTAAGTGTTGAAGAAAAAGTCTTTATATCCACGATTGAATATTTTCACGGTAGAACGAGATAATTTAACATGCTTCTAGTCACCGAATCTAGGAAGAATATGAACTTTGGCCCAAAACTTCTTAGTTTACAAAAAGGAAGAACAGAAAAAAAGAAATCGATTTTTTAGAATTCAATATCCAAAATGGAAATTTTATAATACTCATGATGTTAAACGAAGTGATCTTATATCAATGTTGGGACAACAAAAGAAAGAGAGACAAATATTAAATATTTTGATATACTATTATTGATCAAAAAACTATAAGCTTAAATGCTTTGACATAATGCTTTAACTCAATAATCTTATTGTGATAGACAATCAAGAAGACCAAAATAAAATAAAGTTATTTAGGTATTTACATAAAATCTTATCATTTGTAAATAAGTATATATGCACAAAACTAATAAAAATATACTGAATAATGTTAGTATTGACTCGACAATCTTATGATCAAACCAAAGTTTTTTTACTCAATAGGAATTAAGTAATGCTTAAGATTTGCACACGTAAATTGAAAAAACATTTCGTTTTTTATATTTTAGAAAATAAAATATCATTTATTATTTATCTAACAATAATTTTATCAATAAAAATAAATTAAAATTATAAATGGATATAAAAAGAAAAATATAAATAATTTTAAATTAAAAACTAAAAACGTCACTTAATATGAAATAAATTTAGTTTTAGACTAAAACTACTTATTATAAATTAAAGGAAATAAATGTTTTGACATTATGTTATTAACTATTTTGATATTATGTTATCGACACAAAAAACTTAAAATATTGAATGATTTGACATAATGCTATTTTACAATCATCTTTTTATGGTACATAATTAATCAAGCATATTTTCTAATACAAATACTGCTAGTAAAATGTTTAATGAAATCTATAATTTGATCATATGCACTACTAAAAATTTAGAAACATTGAATGCATTGACATAAAGTTACTAACAAAAAATCTTAAAATTTAATGCTTTGAGATATAGTATTGACTTATTAATAATTTAGACAATCTAATATAGTCTATATAAAACGCACAACCTTCTTAACAATAAGAAATCAGAAACCTTATATCAAAAAAACATCCAACACAAATATGTTTATGTATTTGAAAAATGGCTTTTTACTGGTTCTTTTAATAGTTATGTCTCTTCGTATTGTCTCATCATATGAAAGATTTAATGATAAACTATCAGAACGTGAGGTTAAAATCATCTGTTCACAAGATATGTATACTCTTTTCTGCTTTGATTTTTTTAAATCGAATCCTCAAACCAAAACAATGAATCTAACTGGTGTGACCAAGTATTTAATCGATTGTGCATTACAAGAGGCTAGAGAAATACATAAACAATTTAAGTCACTCGTAAAAGTAACGACTGATCCGATTTCTAAAAACATTTATAAGCAATGCACTGAAAATTTTAGGGATGAGCTTAACAATTTTGGTGAGGCCCTGAAAGCTTTGGCAGCCAAGGACCCTGCCTCCTTAAGTAATAGTGTCTCAGCTGCAAGAGCAGATGAACGTACATGCACATACGAGTTGCCTAAAATTAAATCTAAAGTTAGTTCACAACTCTCTAAAAAGATTTATGTCATCTACAAAACATCAGAAATTGTTTTAATAATTGCTGACATGTTACCCAAAAACTAATATGATGTTTATAAAATAATGGATATGATCTTGAACTCAATTTATATGATTCTTGGGTAATATATTATCTTACAATATTTAAAACTTATAGCAAAAAGACATTATCTTCTTGCCAAAGATATCTTCCATACTCTCCAGGTCGAGTGATTCATCTTGGACAGACAATTACCATGTTTCCAATACTAATTTCTACTTTTGTTATTTTCGACTAGAAATTCATAATAAAGCAGTTCTCCTAATATATATTTTAAATTCATTTCAATAAATCTATTTTAAGTTAATAGAATATATCCTTTTTTTCCATGTAAATTATAACATTTCGGTCGGGATCGATCTTCGGGTTACCTCGACCGACCAACTTTGATTTTATTAATGAGTTGAGATGACAAAAAAAAAAGTTAATAGAATATATTAAAATTTTAAAGTTTAAATTAATTTCAGTATAACTTTTTTGAAACGAAAATATATATTTAATTAATCTAATCTAAATTTAAATATTTTTTTTATATCTAAATATTTAAATTATTATAACCTAAATAAAATTACATATATTTCCAATTTTACCCTTAATGAAAATTACATATATTTTCAGTTTTATCTTTACTAAATATTTTTATTTTGTTCTTTAAATTATCTTTTTCCAGTGACATATCATGTAATATTTTAATGATTTCAAGGTTACATTTTTAAAAGTGACTTTGAAATAATACTATAGAGATTTTAACACATACAATATGTATTTTCTTAAATAATTTATTTTTGTAACACTCTCTTATAATTTCATAAATCATGGTTTCTAAAATATATTTCAAATAAAAATTATTATATTTATTTATTTTATTTTCTAAATAGCGGTTGATATAAACAAAGATTAAATGATTATTGTGAATTGTTTAAATTCACATTTCACCACAAACTATAATTGGCTAGGTTCTATATAAGTTTCCAATATAGTTATATTAAAAATCTTAATATTATAAGCATTATATAACATGTTTCTGTTTTCTAACTAATATATCATATCTTATCAAATATTCATATCAACTATAAAAACTAAAATTTACAAAAATAATTTAAAAAATTAGAAACATAATTTCCTGCATTAAAAAAACATAATTTTTTTAATAATAACAATTTTCAATCTAACTTTTTTCAAAAAAAATATTTAGTTTCAAATTAGTCCAAAAATATTATTTTATTGGTGATCCTTTGAATTTGAGGACCAACTCTAATATCAAAGATGGTGCAAGAGAAAATCGATTGCAGGCGAAGAAATCTCCAACTGTAAGCAAAAATTGATTTGGTAGAATTTAATATCTAAAATGAAAATTAAATTTTATAATACTTATAGTGTTAAACGAAGTTATCTTTAACCAATGTTGGGAAAAAAAAAGACGCAAATGTTGACATAATATTATTGACATACTATGATTTATGATTGACCCAAAAAAACTTAAAGATGAAATGTTTTTTCATAATACTTCAATTCAATAGTCTTATTGTAATAGAGAAGACCAAAATAAAATAAAGTTATTTAGGTGTATACATAAACTCTATAATTTATAATTAAGCATATAAATGTACGAAACTAAAAAATAGAAATTTGGATAATGTTAATATTGACTGGACAATCTTATGATCAAACCAAACTTTTTTATGCTCAAAAGGAATTACGTGATGATTAAGATTTGTACATGTAGATTCAAAAATTATTTCATTTTTTATATTTAAAAAATAAAATATCATTTACCATTTACTTAACAACAATTTAACTAATAAAAAAAAAAATTGAAACTATAAATGGATATAAAAAATATAATTAATTTTAAATTAAAAATTAAAACCATTACTAATATAAAACAAAAAAGGGTTAAAACTAGTTATTATGAAATAGAGAAAGTTAATGTTTTGATACTATGTTATTGACAAAAAAAACTTACAATATTAAATGATTTGACATAATGCTATCGACAATGATACGTACATAATTAATCAAACACATTGTCTAATACAAAATAATGTTAGACCTAGAATTTGTTACTGACGGACAATCTTAAAATTTAATGCTTTGGCATAAAATGCTATTGTCTCATTAATAATCTAGACATTATTTAATATAGTCAATTTAACTAATAAGAAAGAAATTGAAATTATAAATGGATATAAAAAGAAAAATGTAATTATTTTTAAATTTAAAATTAAAAACATCACGTAATATAAAACAAATTTATTTTTTTGGTTAAAACTATTATGAAATAGAGAGAGTTAATGTTATGACATCATGTTATTAAATGTTTTGATACTATGTTATTGACCAAAAAACTTAAAATATCGAATGATTTGACAAAATACTATCTATAATCATTTATTATGGTACATAATTAANAAAACACCCCCCCAAAAAGAAAAAAAAAAAAAAAAAAAAAAAAAAGAAAAAAAAAAAAATGCTAAATCTAGAATTTGATCATATTACTACTAAAACTGGGAAATATTGTTATTGACCGAAAATCTTAAAATTTAATGATCTGACATAAAATGCTATTAACTCATTTAATTTAGCCTCTATAAATCTCACAACAT
>OVAO01002685.1:0-12319 GCA_900406285.1 Biscutella auriculata | reverse complement strand
TCGCTTAACCCTCACTTTCTCGACCGCCTTACTCCAAGACGTGTTCTTTCCGTAGGGTCGTGTATCNTCGTGTATCAGTGAGTTAGTCTATATTAGAAATTCTTAGACATAGGATAAGCCCAAGGGAGTGTAGTAAACCAATCTAGCATGAAAACCCCTACCGATATCGATTTCCTTAATCCATGAGTTTGCCACCATTTTTTAATTTCCATTTCTAATTAGTTTACCGCTTTATTTTATGTGTTTTCTTAGGAGTTGTTAGTGACATAACGAACCCCTTTTATGTTACCTAGACTTAGTAAAATTCATCATAAGGCTTGTGAGTTAATTATCCCCGAGTTGGTTCGACATTCCGATCATCCATCTTACCCCATACTACATTGATAAACTGACCCAAAAATCCTATTTATCACTGAACTGAAATCTTCCAGTTGAGTCAAGCTAGAGATGTTAAACAAGCTCACTTGGGAGGAAGTATCATGTCTATCCTTTTTCATGCTTTTGGTTTTTGATTTTTCGTTTCTATTTCGTTCTTCTTTTGGGAAATTTGGACTTGGTTTTTGGTTTTTAATGTTTGATGATCAAAAGAAGCTCGATGATCAAGGCAGATAGGAGAAGTATGAGTACCCGAAGAGCAAGCAGCGGTCAGCACCACCGGTCAGCTGACCGGCGTGGTTGAGGATGCAATTTCTGTAGCCAACGCTGGACAGTCACAACGGTCAGTGCTGACCGGCGTGGATCATACAGCCGGGATGGGAAGGGTTCCGCCAGTCTGCACACACCGGTGTGCTTGACCGGTGGGACGTACATGTTTGCTCTGTACGGAACACACCGGTTTGCACACACCGGTGCGCATGACCGGCGCAAGCACAACGGAAACGTCTACTGGGATCACAACGGTCTGTATACACCGGTGTGCTTGACTGGCGCATGCACTTCAGAACACACAGGTCAATCCTACCGCTTCTAATTTAAGTACTTCTCTATCACCTTGTATATAAGAATGATTTTGTTTTAAATTTTCTATCATCGGCTCTCTTCTAAGCATAGCCACACAGGGACTGTGTTGTTTAAGTTTGGGGGAGATACCACCTTTAGACTAATGAGTTTGCTAGTTTATTTTCTCATTTTTGCATCATAATAAAAAAAATTCTCAGAGAAACCAAAAATATTTTCGTTTTTATTCGGGTTTAAGTTTCTAGCATTGTATTCCATCTTAGTTTATGATTGAGTCCCATTTAGATTGCATTCACTTCGTGTTTTCAAAAGGGAACCAAAACACCTTCTCTTTAGATCATCGATTCCGGTTAGTAGTTTCAAAAAAAGTCTTGAAGTTCTATGCAACAATGACTGATATAAGATAAGCTAAGTCCTTGGTCTTTGATACTTGCTAGTTTAGGATTGCTTTCAATATGATATGAGTTTTTAATCTGACTTTAATTAACATGATTGTGGTTGCATAATGTTTCATGGTATTTTCTATATTCAAGCACGAAATTGAGCATATTTAGTCTAAACACATTTAGCTCAATTCGATCATTCTCGTTTTTAGGATGATTCCCTCTAACCATTTTTACACCCTTGGCCTAAAACACTTATGTGAGTCCTCCCTTTGATTCAGTGATTGCAATTTTGCAAAGCCTGAAAGTATAGAGAGTAACAATAGAGAACATCTGTTTGGGTAGCTTAGGATGTTTAGGAATTTATTGAAAAGTAAAGAAAAGCTTAGGTAACTCTAGAACTTGATTTTGATTTGGTTATGAGTTTGACATCAAAAAGCTTGAAAAGAGAAAAAGAAAAAATGGGTTGAAAGAAAAAGGGATAAGATCAAAGGAAGTCAAGGGCTATTAGACTCTAGAAATCAAGTAGAGAAATTTTATGCTCCGAGTAAGGCTAAAAAATAATAATAATATTAATAAAAAATAATAATAAAAAAAAGAGAGAAAAACGAAAAAGAAAAAAAATATATATATATATATAATAAAAGCCTTGGAGTAAGATGAGATAGAAAGAGTCTAGAAATAAGAAAATCCCTAAGTCAAAAGAAAAAGGTCAAGAGAATAGGATTGGGTAGATACTAGAGTCAAAGTTTGGGAGAAGAATAGATGTTCAATGTTGTATGCCGCAATTGCTCTTTATCCTTCCTGATTTTGCTACAATTCTTTCACTCCGCGAGAGAAACCAAATTACAATTGACTTTCATACCTTGTGTGAAACCTTCTCTTTTGCATTGAAAACCCCATTAGTCCGAACCGATTGAAACTGTTGTGTGTCTTGATCATGTTTCGCTCTTGTTTAATTTGAATAGGAAAGCATGATTAGACTAGTTGAGTGGAACGACTTGGCACAATTATGATGATTGATGGTGTTGGTGTTTGAATGATGAGATAAGTAGTTATGCTAGGTTGGAAACACTCTCATCAAAAAATCTAGGCTGTTTGGTTCTTGTTTTTCAAACAATCGACCCTTAATTTATAATTTGTTTTGCTAGAGGGCAAGCAATGACTAAGTTTGGGGGAGTTGATGTGTGTGTATTTTACCGGTATTACCATTCGGTTTTCATTCATTTTGCATTAGTTTAGGATGCACTTTAGAGTCTCTACGTTGCATTTGCATGCTTTTCATCATTTCAGGTGGAGAGAAGGCAAAGGAGAGGAACTGAGCAATTATGGAGCGTTTTCGGAGCAAAAATGGCTAAGTCCCGGGAAAACCAAGCACTCCGGTCAAGACCACCGGTCAAGCGAGACCGATGGAACTCATACAGACCATTCCAGACGAAGACCACCGGTCAAGCGCGCTAGTCAAGACAGATCGGCGGAACTCAAACAGGCCTGACGGAGAATCAGTCCCGGTCACGAGCGCCGGTCTGCACTGACTGGCGGAGGCCCCGTCGACATCAAGATTATTTCCTTTTTTCCCTTAATTTTGATCTCCTATAAATACAAAAATCCTAGACATGTTTTTTGCTTTAAGGTTTCTTAGGTTTTGAAGTTTTAGATCTCTTTATTCTCAAACATTTGTGAGAGATTAAATTGCTACTTTTTATATTGCAATTCCTTTTTCCCATTTGATTGTTCTTAGTTGTTTGATTCTTAGTTCCAATTCATTCTAATCTCAATCCCTCTCACAAATCATGTTTAAAAACTCTCTAAGTGTTCTAGGCATGTATTGTGAGTAATCTTCATAAGCTTGTGGATTAAGGATTAGATCTGGTAGATTTGATTGTTAGAAATGGTTTAGATCTGACATAGAATAAGTATCCTCAATCTATTCATGAACCTAATGCTAGAATATGAGTAGCTAACATAATCTAGATCATAGGAGATTTATTGCCCGAAAGGTGCTTGATAAAATTCTTGTNATAAAATTCCTGAATCAGTGAATAGGTTGTTAGTCAATTCTTTCCAAGAGATTGTTTAAGCTATTGACTGATTGTTGTATGGAATTGTGTTTAGTGCTTTCTATTCATGTTGTATTGCCAAGAGATTGTGTAATAGCATGTTAGGAAAGGGGCTTCCATCACGAGAGTGAGTTAGTCTACAGTCGAAATTCGTAGACATAGGATAAACTCAAAGGAGTTTAGTAAACCGATCTAGCATGAGAACCACTACCAGTATCGATTTCCCTGATCCATGAGTTTCCTTCATTTCTGAATTCTTATTTTTATCAACTTGCTGTTTAGGATTTTTTAGTAACAGAACAAACCCTTCAGTCCACCTAGACTTAGTAAAATCCATCATAAAACTTGTGAGTTAATTTCCCCGAGTTGGTTCGATATCCTGATCACCCACCTTACCCATATTACATTGATAAACCACCAACCAACCGAGAGAAAAACACCACTTATCAGTCGACCAAACAAGTCCAAATGAAAAGTAGGACCAATGCTAAAACCTAAAAATATGAGGGTAGTGGGTTTCCTATGTATAAGTACTCGACTGGTCTCGTTGTGTATACCAACATTGAGTACAATATGATAATCGTTTTCTTTTCATTTAATTTCCTAATGCAATGTTTTAATTTCTTAATGCAACGTTAATGTTCCATTACTGTTTTGCGAGGTTTGAGCATGTGGTGAAGATTCATATTGTTTATGGAGATTGTGCGTAAGACGCAGACATGGAAAAACAAAAGTTTTGTATACTTTCGAGCAGAAGCTATTGTTTCAGGTTAAGGTTTTGAATTCCTATGAAAACATTTATTCTTCTTATTTATTGATAGTTTGGTTAATAGACCAGATTTTTGCGATCCATATTAATTGAAAAAAAATCAATGACTTCAACAATAATCAATTTTTTTCAAACCATATTGAATT
This sequence comes from Biscutella auriculata, assembly GCA_900406285.1. Lineage (NCBI taxonomy): Eukaryota > Viridiplantae > Streptophyta > Magnoliopsida > Brassicales > Brassicaceae > Biscutella > Biscutella auriculata. The sequence goes on along the minus strand of OVAO01002685.1, from coordinate 8,004 downwards.
TCAGATTTGACTTGGAACAACACATTCTCAATCCCTTTCAAGTATCTCTTTCTCTAGCTTTACTTTCATTTCTCGAAATTCGACTTCTCATAATTTATAATAGGGAAAAATGCAGAAAAAACCCTCAACTTACGCTTTTTGGCTATTTTATTCTTGACCTTACGAAACAGCCATTTTAATCTCAATTTTTCTTCAATTGCCTCAGTAATTCGCGAATTAGCGTTGACCCGGCCCTTTTTAAATCAGGTTTAGTCAACGCATTAACATTGTTTACGCACCGTTAATACGTTATACGACTGTGTTTTGCAAATAGAAATCACTCACTAATCATCTTCCTCCTCTCAAAATCGTGAAATCCCTAAACGAAAACAGAAATTGAAATCCAGAATGAGTTCCAATTATGAGTGTATGAGCTCGAAATCAAGCTTTGTTCGACGTGGGCTACCATCAATTTGCGTGTGTGGGCGTGGTGTTATGAAATTCACATCGAGAACCCAAGAAAATCCTAGAAGGCCATTTTATAGATGTGAATCAAAGGGTGAAGTAATTTTTTATCGTTCTTCGATTTTGGATTGATAGGTTTTATTTTGTTGACTTTCAAAAATTATGGTTGAATAGAAGCACTTGTTTAAGTGGATAGAGGCATCGATATTTGAGGAAGTGGAGGATGCAAAACCAAAACTGAGATTTCTTGAAACAGAGATTGTGAAGCTTCAAGCAGAGATTGGAGTTGTGGAGAAAATAAAGATTGTGAAGCTTCAAGCAGAGATTGAAGTTGTGGACAAGATGAAGAAAATGGCCATGATGGCATTGGTCATTGGCAGTGGAATTATGTTAATTATGTTCTATCTTGGCAGTGGCAATGATAACAAAAAGAAAATTGCCATGATGGGTATCGAGTAATGGTTTATGTCAATCGTTTGTAGTTGTAATCTCGACATTGTGTACCGAGTAATGCTTGTTTCTGGTTGTAATCTCTACATTTAGTTATCGAAAAGTTCAGTTTTAAAGTTTAAGAAGTTTTTAACCAAATATTCATAACCAAATATTTGACACAAAAGACTAAAACATAAGACACAACAAGACTCAAACATAAGACACAACAAGACTCAAAGATAACAAATTGTATTTGACACAAGACTCAAAGTGAAACAAGGCTCAAACTGAAACAAGACTCATAGTGCAACAAGACAACAAACTGAAACTGAAGACATAAGATCACACTTGCGATGCTCCTTGGGATAGTCTGTGAGCTCCTTGGGATGGTCCTTGTGATGGTCCTTGTGATGGTCCTTGTGATTGTCCTTGTGATTGTCCTTGTGATTGTCCTTGGGATAACCACTGAGCTCCGTGTAATTCCTTCAAAAACAAGAGTAAAAACATAACTAAACCAGTGTAGAAACAAGAGTGAACAAGAGTAAAAACGGGTTGTACTTACGAAATTTTTCTTCCTTTGTCGACCTCTCGGTCTCTTCGGTTCTTTTTCCACTTTCTGATTAGAACACCCCTTCTTATTATGGCCATCTTCTCGGCAGTTTGAGCAAGTAATCATCCGTTTCTCTCGTGTCAACCTCGTTTTATTAGAAGAACTAAAGGATTCATTAACACCCTTTCTCCTCTCATAGTTATTTGGTCTACCACGTTTCCTACGCCTAAATGGTGGTCGTAAAACTCCAAGTCTCCCGAGATATGGCCATAACGGCTCTCCTTGAACAAGTTTGTTCCCCCTAGAATATGGCAATTGCCACTGCCTAGTTGTGTAGAACTCGGAGACATAATCATCAAACCGAAGCTTCAAGGCTATAATAACTCGTGAAGCATGGATACATGGGATTCCAGTCAACTGCCATTTTATACACCCACAAGTTCTCTTATTCATGTCTACACAATAATCAACATCATGTTGCACCATCTAATCCTATGATCAGTCTACATGACTCCATCCAAGACTCCCTTTGTGATGCGAAACACATATACAACCTACTAAACCTCTATTTGCTTTGCAATGTTGGCCTAGGGATTGTCTCGATCTCCATTGTTGAATACTAATTAGACCTTAGAACCTTGGATAGGTAATCCCATATACGACCAAAGTTTTTCTCGTGACTCGCTTTTCTTTTCCTTGATAGCTTTGACTTCGCTTTGGAACACTGCTCTTCTGTCACGGTAAGATTATACATCTCTCTTATCTCATCAGCCATCTCTTTCTTCGTAAATTTCGGATTCAATCTTAACCTCTCTTCAAAAAACAATGCAACACATGATCTTTTGAGCATACTTGAATACCCATACCTAATACAAGTATACTCATTAATGTATATCTTCACTTGCAGCCTATGTTTCCTCTTCTCATACGAACAATATATTTTCCATGGACAATTCGAATTAATATCCGAGCATTTTGCACCAAGTTGACTAGTTGAAGACTTGTACAGCTTAATATCATACCTTGTTTTCAGAGAGTGTCTCAGCAACGCAAGCTTGAAATCTCATGCACAATCATATGTCTTGCCCAATGCTAGATACTCCTCACTGTCGAGAGTATTTGTAACTTCATCCTTATGCTCAGCCTCTTCTTCGTCACTGACTGACGACAATGGATCCGAGATCTTGCCATTGTTCAATATCTCATCGCCAATGTCATCATCCGTCAAACTCTCCTCCTCTCCAACAATATCTCCGAAATGAACTCCTCAATCCCCACAGTCTTCTTCATCTACACCTAACCCGTTATCTCCTTCTTCGATGATGTTCTCTGCGAGCATCTCCTTCGTCTCCTTCTTCAACATGAACTTCTTCGTCATTCTCTCTCTCAACTGTAAAACTAACCGGTCGTTTTGTGAAGCTTCATGTACGTTGCTCGACTTCTCCACAATAGCCGGAATAAACCTCCTTGCCTCGAGCTTCGTTCTCATCGTGATCGATCTTATGATCGAGCTCTCTCTCTCAATTTCAGACTTCTGATTTTTCTCAATTTAGGGATTTCACGACTTATGTTTTGGGGAAATCGTTGTGATTTCTATTTGCAAAACGCAACCGTTTAATGTATTAACGGTGCGTAAACAGTGTTAGTGCGTTGACTAAACCTGAGTTAAAAAGGACCAGGTCAATGTTAATTCGCGAATTACTGAAACAATTGAAGAAAAATTGAGATTAAAATAAAATAAAAAATGCTATGTGGTCATTCGTAAAGCAAATACAAAACAAAGCTTTAGGGATTTTGAAGATAAGAAACCAAAAAATAAAATAAAAAATGCTTCAACTTTGCTCCAGTTTCCGTGAATCTCAAACCAGTGATAATACGTTGCCAGAGAGTAAGTGGAGGTAGAGGAGGAGCTAATAGAAGAAAACCCGCAAAACCATCTGTTAAAGAAGGGAGTAGCAAGACTGTAATCTAAGGTTTAATAACAGAATCACTTCCCAATGGAATGTTTAGAGTTGATTTGGAGAATGGAGACAATATACTTGGTTACATTTGTTCTAAGATAAGGAAGAATTTCATAAGAATACTCCCTGGAGATAAAGTCAAAGTCGAAATGAGTGTTTATGATTCAACACAAGTGTAATTCATGAGAATCATGTAAAACTCAATTTTTTTATTTTAATTTTAGGCAAAAGATCATGTAATCATACAGCAGATTTCTACAGCTTGATTCACATTTACTACTTACGAAATATATATATAAATGTTTGATTAGGTTTTTATCTGATAAAGTGAGGCTCGTGGTTTTTATACCAAAGTTAACTAAACTGAATTGAAAATCTTAATATTACACCTTTTTAAGAATTGTCATCAGAATCGATACTCGAACTAAATCTAAATTTGAACTGAACTGATATGAATTAATTGGTCTAATTTGATGTAATTAGAGGCGTCAATCTGGGTGTAAACCCGCAGGCTAGTCCCAAATACACTCATAGCGGGTTGGGTCTATCTGTTGTCCGTGCTTTGGGTCTTTTGGAAACGGGTCAACTCACGGGTTAATGTACAAATTGATACCTCTTTTTATAGTGTTCGTGTATAGTCAGGAAAATTTTTACAGAATTTTAAGTGCGTGTTGATATCAGGCTACACACCATATCAAAGACCGGGCAAAAATTTGATTCACCCCACTAAGAATTAGGTCAAGAGCGTCGGGCCGCACGACCAAACAATTAATGGGTCCAAAATGAAGATGAAGCCCATCCGCGAGTGCTGAAGATGTCACACTCCGGTTTGAAAAGCGTAATTAAACCGAACATTGTTCCCTATAAATAGAGAATAGTGCCCCAACGTTTAAAGTAGAAGAAAAAACGAGAGAGCTTGCTACATAGCTCGCAAATTATTTGAGAGTTTTTAGACATTTGAGAGTTAGTTACTATAGAGGCTCGCGTCCGACCTCGCTTGTATTCAGATCTCGCGACTCGAGCTCGACTTGATGACAATTATAGCTAGCAGCTCGCTGAACGATTGATGTTTAAAATGAATTGTGTTTAATTGTACAGGGGCCAGCCACTAAGAACAAAATCTCCAGATGATAGTGCGTTCTTCCACGTCCTCGTCGCTGAAAGAAAGGATTGGCCAGACGGACTTCGTGGACAATATGGATGGCTCGGTGATCTTGTAAGAATACTTCAAGGCTTAGTTCATTAGTAAATTGCTGTGTTATTTTAAATAGATGACTGAGTTAAGTACTCTTTGATGGTTTTTTTTGAAGCTGGTTATATCACATGTGACGGCTGATTTAATTAGCTTCTCGTCGTAATCAAACAAAATCCTCATTTTGAACCGTAAATGCCTTGCAGCTTCTTCTTTCGATAGATCATACTCCAAATCTAACAAATTAAACTTTTGTTTCTTAACAAAAAAACACCTTTTCGTCAAGAAAAGAAATTCAATTTGTTAGATTTAGAGGCTGATCTATCGCAAGAAGAAGCTGCAAGGCATTTAAGGATGTTGCAACTGGAGCTGAGTGATCGATGGATCTTTGGCGTTTGTGCCTTCTATAGATCGTTCGATCGTCCTTGGAGCCTTTGTAATCCGTCGACTTTTCTTAATGAAATATCATTTTTAGCTATTTGTTTCAATACACAACCATAATTAAAACACAACTCAGCCCTATTAGACATAATATACCAAATAAATCAACCAGAAATAGTAAATCAGCCGTATTATTACCATAAATCAGCCGTTAGAGAAAATATTCATGATCATAATACGTAAGTCATCCGNACTCAGCCCTATTAGACATAATATACCAAATAAATCAACCAGAAATAGTAAATCAGCCATATTATTACCATAAATAAGCCGTTAGAGAAAATATTCATGATCATAATACGTAAGTCATCCATAAATTTCGAACTTCTTATTCGCAAATCAGCCGTTTAAAGAAACACAGGCATTACAAAACCAGACATCAACCGTATACGTCGAAATTAAGTTTCGTTAACCAGCTGTATTGATTAACTTAATCATAGTTAAACCATAAGTCAACCTTTATTGACAAAATTATAGCAAAATTTTACTCCGTAAATCAGTCATTTTTAATTATTATAAATATTTTTTGCTATCACACATCTAAAATTAAATTATAAAAATAATAATTATAATTTTTTAAATATTACCCGCATATAATGTGGGTAATATTGTAGTTATAATAAGGGACACCTTAACACTATAATTTGATATAACATAACTCAGCTGTATCGCAAAGATCAAGAAGTCAAATGTATCTCTATTTGACTATTATACTCAGCCGTTATAGACAAATTATATTCAATAATCGGTCAGAAATTGTAACTCAACCAAATATCAAATGTAAATCAGCCATACTATACCCAAAAATCAGCCGTTAAAACATAATTATTTGCCAAAACTCGTAAATAATTTCAGCCATAATTCGTAATTACGAGGCGTTAAAGGAGCGGCGTGTGGTGGAGAAGATGAAAAGTGTTATTTTTTGTATGTTTGTTTGGATTGAGCATAAGTTATTCATGGAACACACCGTTTCGTTATTTAATTTTTTCCTCTTTTCGTTGACGAGATTCCAATTGTTCTCCTTTTATATAAATATATAAATGAGTACTCGAGTAAGAGATATTTTCAGAAATCAGGGCTTCAGAAACTAGGCGACATTCTGCGACATTGTCAAATCTCGAAGTGATGGCGAGAAGAACGAGTAGAAGAACTAATGGTCTCATGGATCTACCCGACCCGCTTATCATGGATATCTCTGTTCGTGTGGCGAAAGCTTAACTGTCTGATATAATAAGCCTTGGGTTGGTTTGTTCCCAGTTTAATAGAAATTTCAAATCTGAAAAAGTTTTGTCGGAATGTTCTCTTGAAGAAGCTTTGTTTCTTCCAAATTTTAAAACACGTGAAGAAGCACGAAAATTTTACCGATTTATGTGGGAGCTTTGCATGAAGGGAAATGGGCAAGCACTGTACCAGATTGGAATTGTGAGATACTTTGGCCCATGGATAGTTCAGAGACGAGAGGAAGGGTTGGATCTTTTAACCCGCTCTGCCGATAAAGGTATACCCAAATCGGAATATCTGGTTGGGCTGATTCTTATGTGTAGGTGGGGAAAGAAAAAGAGAAGGTTACGAGGGATTGGCAAGGATAATGAAACTGACGCTGTCAGCAACGATTGAAGAGGTGGGGCTACTCAGGACGGAGCTCAAGGACACTATTATATGGAGATTCGGAAAATAGGGGAGGGAGGTATTAGAAAGTTATGTGAATGATTGTTGCGGATGTAAGGAAGACGAAGGCCGAGAAAAAGATATTTTGTGGCTTTTAAAGTTTGTGTATGGTTTTGGGAAATATCACAAAGCCATCAGAGGGCCAAATAGTCATGACATCTGTCAAGTATGTTTTTGGTACTGGGCAACTGTTCTTCTCTTCTCTAAAAATCTTAACGAATTTGATAATAGGATCTGAACTATTATCTTTATGTTTATCTTGAACGGATTCTACTTATCTTTATTTATCGTTTGATGTCTCTAGACTACTATACCGTTTATATACCCGTATTATAACCAAAAACCAGACGTCAGAGAAAATATTAGCCGTAAATTATCTATAACACTTAAATAAGTCATATTAAACTAATTATATTCAAAAAGTCAGCCAGATATAGTAAATCAATGAGAATCGTAATCAGCCATATAATACGAAATTCTTATCCGTTAATCTGCCATGTAAGACAAATTTCTACATCGTCAATCAACCGTTAAAGCAAAAAGATTTACTCTATAAATGAGTCTTAATTAATTTTTATACGTAATATTAGGGTTAATGTGTTAATAATTAAATATTTCTTATTTAGTGCTTATGAATGTGTTATTAAAATTATAGTGTTAAGGTGCCCCTTAATATTATTTACTTTCGGTAGAAAAACATAGTGTTAATATTACGATGTCATATCACACAGCTATTATGTCTTTTAACGTTACAGATGTAAGAGAATGGGTCGCCATTAACATCGAGATAACATGGAAAACGGTAGTTTCAAATTGGGAATTTCATATCTAATGGTTGAGATATAGTAATTATTTACATACTGACTTAGTTATCTAATATTTATTTACGTAAATCAGTCGTGGATAACATATTTAGTTTTTTTCTGTACTGTCGTTGATCATAATCAATCTAACAGATAATATTATTCCAGTCTTTAATTTCCTATTTTCTCTCCCTTTCTGTCTTCCCTCTCTTCCTCTTCTTCATCACTGATTTGTTCACTCGCGCCGGGACCACATTGTACAACAATCACTCACGCATCATTGCACCACGGGGAAAACAAGGAAAAGTAATTCTTGTCCTAGAGCAAAAGGGTAAAAGAGAAAAGGAAGAAAAGGAGGCTTGAGAGAAAGCTCTCACGGTCGTACGTGGTGGTCCCACGCCATTGATACGTGCGAACCAAGCGAGCGTCTTAAATCCAGCTTGCCCAACACGGCTTCTCACCAATATCATACCCGCGCCTCTTTAGGCAATCTCACTCGACCAGGATCTCCTT
>OVAO01002684.1:999-12320 GCA_900406285.1 Biscutella auriculata | reverse complement strand
AAGTCTTTTTAAGTCTGCTTCAAGATTCGCTTCTATAAACCTAAAACTTATCTCTCCTAGATAATGGCAGAAAATGTTCCATTTAGATAGAGATCAGACCTTCAATAACTCCTCAAGGAGGCGAGGTGCAAGCTCTAGCACATGCCTGAAATCACTTTGCAGGGCTGGAGAGAGGACTGCTGATTCACGAGTTAGCTGGGCCTGTATCAACAGTTCCGTCTGTACAGAAAATGATAACGTGAATATTTGGGTTTGTTCACTATTTAGTGTTACAATTGCTTAGTTTTGAAATTCACCTTCACTATGGCAGGATGCTGTTTCCAAAACTTAGCTTGCTCTTGCTTCATGTTCTTCAGGTCCAAATTTAGCTCGCTCCTAACAGACATAAAGAGCTTCTGTAGAGGTTCGTCATCAGTTCTACGAACTGGAATCTCCATGTACTCAGCTGCCTTGGTGAAAACTTCCATAACTTTGCTGGAAAATAAAGATTTTTTGAAAATGTCAAATAATATACAAAAACACAGCCTATTTTTCATGCAGATAAGGCATATATATATATGGGTATGAGTGAATATACCTTGGGGCCAAAGAGGGTTTCATTAGATAATAATATGCAGATAGAGTTTGATGCATAACGTAGTTCCCAGTATACTTTGATGACTTCGAGAGATATATCACAGCAATCACAAGGGGCAAGAGAATACAAACACCAACTATCCAAAGCAATAATATGCCACCAGATGCTCCATCTATGTCTAGGAGGAATTGAGGAAGAGCAATGCCCATTTGAAATCCCTGCATCATATGACAATATTATGGTCTCGATAGGCTTTTCAATAAGTCTGGAGTCCATGTCGCAGAAAAATGAGATATATCATCACCTGTCTACCATCTGGATGTCCATACTTCTCAAAGTTTTCACGGGATACCGGATCAGTCAAAGCCTGGTACGCTTTAGATATGGACTCCACAAAATATTTATTGGCCTCTGTAGAGATCAATACACAGATAAAATACCCACATAGACGTAAAAATGTGTCAACAGCTGCAGACCAGAAATCATTTCAACCTGGATCGGGATTTTTATCAGGATGGTATTGAATCGATAGCCTTCTATATGCTTTCTTTATTTCTGAATCTGAAACTCCAGGTTCCAATCCAAGTATGCTGAACGGGTCAAAAATTTGAGTCTGTACCAACCAATAAGATAAATAAGCAAGTAGAATTTGCTGATAGAAATGTTCCATCCAAGTTCACAAAATTCACCACAGGTAATCAGATAAAGTAACAAAATAATTTGGTTCTAAAAAGCATTTTAGGGGAATATTACCTCACGGCTCACGTTCTTAGTGTAATAAATCAAGAAAATCATCACGATCCATAATAGCACAAGCGTCATGTTGCTCCATGTAGAGAAGTTAGAGATCTGCCGAGAAAAAGAGGTTTTGAACATGCAAAAGAGCTAGAAAAGCAGAGAGAGTGTATCAATTGTTGACCAAGTTCAGTAAAAACTTACCTTTTTAAATAAAGATTTCTTATATTTCCCTGAACGATCACACTCGAGACACTGACAGTGAATGGTCCTTTGTTTCTTCGAGACAACATGGCTTAGCTTCACCATGGTATAAGGCACCAAGGGAATTGCCATTATCGTCAAAATAAAAATGGGAAACAAAGCACTATTCTCTTCAGACGCCGCCATCGTTGGACCCTTTCAGTACAAGAGTCCTACATCAAAGATTACGCAGAAATTGCTCTCTTATAATCTGAAATCTAGAAGCGAAAGGAATCGAAGGAGACAAAACTTTAATGTCCAGCAATTATATCAGAGCTGGATCTGCATAAAACCACTAAAATTAGGGTTTATACATCACGGCAGCAACTCGACGACACAACTAGATCCCGACTAGCGGAAACGATTATAATTATCGATCCCTGCACTTTGAGATCGACACACACCTTCGAAAAGTGAGAGAAGAAGCCTACCAGAGAGATTCGAAGAAGCTTACCTGATACAATAAAATCCGGCAGGATGAGAGATCGCGCTGCAGATCGAGGAAGGAGCAACAAACGGCGTTGCAGTAGTTTTTTGTTGTTTTTGTTGTTGCTTATGTTCTGATTGGTGAGTTCTTACTTACTTATGTCTAATTAGTTAAAAATCCCTTCGAAATTAGTATTGTTCCTTTTTCGCAATTTTTTTTTTAACATCTTATATTGCTTATATTAAAAAGAGTTACATGCATCAAAATTACTTCAACATCTCATACCGTGACAAGAGAGGTCTCTCTCGAAGGAGTCTTCAAATCTTAGCCGCAGCTTAATCAGATCCGTTTGTTACTCTCCTCCTTTGTCGACGGTTTTCTCGGTGTCGGCATCAGGAGGCTCGTCTCTTCCTTAGGTTTATTCAGACCTCGGCTCTGTTTTCAAGATGGTGTGTGGGGTTCGCCTCCATCGTTCGAATGGTTCATCTTTGGTGGTCCAACCGGCTAGCATAGCTTCTGACGGGGCTTTCATGGGTCCCCTTGGTGGGTCTTTGTTCTACGCGTGGTGGTGCTCCAATCTAGATCTCGGTAGTGTTTCTATTCTCTCGATGGAGAAGTGGCGGGTTGTTTCAGCGACGGGTCTTCCGGCGTCTCTCCCAGTCACGAACCTCCATCATCGTCGGTCTTGCCGGGTCTGCAGGTTTTTTTGTGTAGTTTATGTTGGTGTTTTTGCTCTAATGCTTGTGTTGGCTGGTTTGTTCTGGCGTGGTATTTGATTCTGATCCTGCTATGCTTCTGAGTTTTTCTTTGGTTGTGTTTAGAGCTGATCTAGGTCTTGGTTTGGGTTCGGCTTTCGGATGGCAGTTTATTGCAGAGGCATCTACTAACCTTTCTTTGAAGTCTTTATGAAGTTTTGAAGTGAGTTTTAAGACGAAGCAGTGAACTCGCTCTTCAGTTCTTCTCTTTANGCTATGCTTCTGAGTTTTTCTTTGGTTGTGTTTAGAGCTGATCTAGGTCTTGGTTTGGATTCGGCTTTCGGATGGCAGTTTATTGCAGAGGCATCTACTAACCTTTCTTTGAAGATTTATGAAGTTTTGAAGTGAGTTTTAAGACGAAGCAGTGAACTCGCTCTTCAGTTCTTCTCTTTGCGTGGACGTAGCCAATCTATTGGCTGTAGATGGCAAATGTTGTTTCACGAGGGCCCGTGTTAAGATTTGTGGAGCTTCTTTGACGTTTTCCCTTCTCAAGATCAAGGATTTATGGTTCTTGAAACTTAGGTTTTTCTCGAGTGCATCGGTTCTTTAGAAGATTGAGCTAGTATGGTTCTTGTGTTGCGGTCCTTCTCGTTTCTTCTGCGTTCCTACTATGGCTTGTACTTGTAGAGTTTATCGGAGTGTTTTCTTCAGCATCGCTAGTCTTTTGGAGGCTCGGTAGGCTGATTTCATCTTCGTTGCTCTTGTTTCTTCGGTGCGGCTTCAGTGTCTCCTGGTTCCTTTGGTCGTTGGAGAAGTGTTTTGGTCCTCGGTTTCAAGTGTAGCATCATGAATTCATGTACTTCCCTACTGCCTCCTTCTCTGGTTTTAGAGTAGTCGTTTGTTCTTTTGGTTTAGTTCTTTAGATTCCCTTGTATGGGCTTTTGGCTTGTTTTCTATGTTTCAAAAACGTATTCTATCCTTGTATTCCTCAAACGCATCCTACCCCTGCATGGGTTTTAATATAATTCCAGATGACAAAAAAAAGAGTTACCGACATCATTCATTAAAGCATTATAAATTGAAACAGGGGCTATAGGATAGAAATGAAACCGAGTAATATCTTGTCTTTGAGCTCTTGCCACAATATCTGTCGGATGATTGTTCGATCTTTTTGTCCAGGAGAAAGTTATTTCTGTGAACTTAGCCTTCCACATATCGATATCCTTCTTCCAATTTTGAAGGGAAAAATCAAAGCTTCTTCCTAACGCCAGCTCGAGCAATTGTTTTGAATCCATTTCAAAAATGATCTTTTCTAAAGCCATTGATCCAACTGTTTTGCATAGCCATAAGAAGAGCTTGTGTTTCTGCTTCCAACGGAGATCGAGTTCTGCAACCTAGAGCATGCCCCGCTCCCCGAAACAAACTTGCATTATTTCTAAAAATCCAACCACTCATTGCATTCGTTGTTGGGTTTATGAAGGATGCATCGAAGTTACATTTAATCCAATCATTTTCGAGTTTTTTCCATTGGTCCATATCATCAGGCAAGACTCCATTTTGACAGGTTATATGATTTTCATTCTCATTTTGACCATTGTTCCATTCAAATGAATCCCAATTTGCCAACCGATAACAATGTTCCATAGTAATCAATTTCCTCTTGAATAGAAGTACGTTGCGAGATTTCCATATTCTCCAAATGATTCAAAGCGGAATATTATTAAAGTGCGTTAATCTTGGATCGTTATTGAATTTGAAACAATCTTCAAGTCTTGCATTGGTACTTGCATCAACATCAAAAATCCTGAATTAGGGATACTTGAGAGTCTCCATATTGCTCTTACGTATTTACATTCAAAAAAGAGATGCTGAATTATTTCATCTTCTCTAAAGCATCTTTTACAAATAACATCTTCTGAAATATGTCTTCTGTTAAGAATTGATCGCGTAGCTATTGTATCTGAGGCAATATTCTAGAAAAAATGTTTCAGTTTTAGAGGGATTTTGAGGTTCCAGATAGTCTTCTTTATACTAACATTGCCTCTAGGAGGTTGAATAATCTCTTTGCATGGCTCATGACTCAATATCCAATATCCAAATTTGACAGAGTAATCACCATTTTTAGTATAATGCCAGCCTATTGAATCCTCATTGTCTCTATGGAATATTTTGATCGAAAGAATTATTTCCACATATTTTGTTATTACTTCCATTCTAAGTTTCTCTTTATTCTATCATGTCCTTGATTGGTTGAACCAGTTTTTGACTTATTGATCTTCATAATTTTGATAGATAGGTCGGGGAGGTCTCGGGGGATCCGTTGGTAACCAAGCATCTTTCCAAAACTTAACTCTTTCACAATCACCAATGTTATATCGTGTTCCTCGATTTATCAAGTCTCTTCCCACCAATATTGAACTCCAAATATAAGAAGATTAGTGAGGTTTGTTTGCTTCAAGGATGCTTGTATCAGGGAAATATCGATCCTTTAACAACTTTGCCAATAAGCAGTTCCAAGTTTGCTTCGCTAAAAGAGCATCATTGAACAATTCAATATCTCGAAAACCTAGACCTCCTTCTTTCTTTGGAATTCCANCAAGGATGCTTGTATCAGGGAAATATCGATCCTTTAACAACTTTGCCAATAAGCAGTTTGGATTTTTTAAAATTCTCCAAGTTTGCTTCGCTAAAAGAGCATCATTGAACAATTCAATATCTCGAAAACCTAGACCTCCTTCTTTCTTTGGAATTCCGAGCTTTTTCCATTTACACCAGTGTATTTTGTTGATGTTTTCATTCGATCCCCACCAAAACTTGGCCAAAGTTGATGTGATTTGAGGAACGCTCAACATGTTCTTGTCAAGCTCGGGTATTACGAAAACACTATGAATAGTCTTTCTTCCTTTCTTGGTCAAGACTTTTATGTCTCCTTTCCTTTTTATCATTAACATCACTATATTCCCAACTCTAATGGGGATCGTGATGCTTGAATCAAGTCTTGTGAACATCTTTTCGTTCGGTGTCATGTGGCTTAATACATCCACTGTCAATGAGCCATGCATCCTCCTTAGGTAGCTCTTCTCCTTCATGACCCACAACCAGAGCCAGCCCTGAATACATAAAAAAAAATTGGGCCGCAAACAAAAAATAAAAATTGGGTCTATTTATGCGTAAAAAATTAATTTTTAGTGAAAAATGATCGAAAATTACATTTTTTTACAATGGGCTACAAGCAGTTGCCTATCCCATCTGCCCTCAGGGACGACCCTGCCCACAACGAACAAGAGTACATTTCCTTCTTTTTCATGAGAGGCTTGTGCATGCTCTGGTTTTTTGTCTATGCATTCCCATGCAAAGTGTCCAAGCTTTCACACTTATAACACTTTATTCTTGTTTCGTCATGGTTGAACTCAACCTTCTTCTTCCCTTTTTTTACATAGCAAACATCCTCGTTGTGGTTGTCCTTCTTGCAGTAACCACACCACATTTCTCCTTTGTGGTTTGATCTTCATGTGTTTGCTTTGTAGCCTTCACTCTTTTGACCTTTGAACTGAGTGTAGAATGCGCCTCTAACATTCTCCCCTTCATCCTTGGGGAAGAATTTCTCATGAGCTTCCAAATATCCCACGAGCTCTGCATATGTGACAATCGTGAGGTCTTTAGTCTCTTCCATAAGTGATGGAAAGGTGCATAACTTCTTGTATTGAAGCTAAAATCTTCACAACCAAATCGAAGTTTGATCTTCCTTCTCCTAAAGCTCTCATTCAGTTTGCTACTTCTTGAATCCATTGTGAGTATGACTTCACATATACTCCTTCTTTCATCTTAAGGTTTTCGAAGTTTCTCCTCAATTCAAGGATTGTAGTCTAAACATCTTCACCTTCTCATTCTGATGATAGGAATTTTCAAGTAAATCCCATGCTTCATTGGATGTTGTTGTGGAGAGTGTTTTGTCAAAGACTACATTAACTACTGCATGTTGAATGACTTGCAAGATTGTTGTATTTTTGGCCTTGAGAGCTCGCCAATCAACGATCTCATTTGCATAACCAACTATGGGTGTCTCATGCAGTTTCTCAGGTGGTCGCTTAGGAAAGCCTTCTTCAACATTTTCCCACAACTTTTAATCATGAGAGTGGTCTTCTTTCTTAGCCCATAACTCATAGTTATGCCCATCAAATACAACTACAACTTGAGAGGATAACAGGTTGAACGTCATATTTCTTCTTCATCTTCTTTTTCTGGTTCTTGTTCTAGTTGTTCTTATTCTTCTTTTTCAATCTTGTTTTGTCTTGTTTAGTGAGTCTCCAATGATTACTTAGAGCTCTGATATCATGTTGGAAGTTGTCATCTCTTTTTTGGTCAATTTCATTGTGCTCTTCATGTTGTTCTGGTTTTGTACTAGTTAGTGAACAAAACCCGAAAACAGAGAAAACCATAGAGGAATGCACATAATGACAAACACAAAGAGAAACTTACGAGAGTGATGAAAATGAATTTTAAATTTTCATAGATTTTCTTATGCAATTTAAGCTAATACTATACATAATTTCTTACTTAGTTTCAAATTAAAACTATCCACTCTCGAACTAGCCATTATTACTATTAGATATTACTAACATTACAAGAAAAATATTATATATCTCCAACAACTTCTTCAACAACTCACTTAATTTGTAACTAGAATTTTCCCTGCATAATATGCGGAGTGATGTATTTTTAAATTATAATGTTACGATATTTAATTTTACAGAAAAATATAATTAAAAATTATTTTTTTGATTAATAAATATTAATAAATTTATTCTAAATAGAATAATAATATTATTTATATATTAAATCTGGATCAAAATTTTACCCGTTGACTAACCCATTTGACCATTATATCGAAGATACNATATTATTTATATATTAAATCTGGATCAAAATTTTACCCGTTGACTAACCCATTTGACAATTATATCGAAGATACAATTTTAAATAATTTTTTGATAAAAGTTGTTTAAAAACACGTTTCTAACTAAAAACATAAGTCCAATATTAATATAATTTGATTTACTGTTATATTTATTAGATTTATACGTACATAAAATTATAAAAAGAAAACCTCAAATTATATTTTATTATATTTATCTTGAAAGAAAAATTAAATTGAAACTTTATATATTTATTGGTTAGTAAGATAATCTTTATTTGTTATTATATTTTTCTTAGATTTATATATATCTTGAAAAAATTTGTATAGTAAATTTTATGTTATAACTATTTAAAATTTATTATTCTTCATTTAGAAAATTTCGAAATTTATTTGATTTTATATACTTTTTGAAATATTAAATATTTTTGTATTTGTGTTTAGATTTATCTAGAGAAAATTTTATATAACAATTTTGANAATATTTTTGTATTTGTGTTTAGATTTATCTAGAGAAAATTTTATATAAAAATTTTGAATTAATCTCTATTTAAATTTTATTAGATTTATTTTAATAAAATCTCCAATTCTCAATTAAAATTATATTTATATCAATTTTACCCAACGATTTTTAGTTTGGTCTTTAAACTGTTTTTTGAATGACATATAATATAATTTTTAGTGATATTAGTTTATATTTGTGATGCTAAAATAATATTTTAGAGATGTAACATATATATAAGAAGATACAAGTATAACATAATTATTATATAGTAAAACTTATACTTAAATTTTTGAAATTATACTATGTATTGGATAAATATGTGTATATTTTGTATTTTTCATAACAGGTATATGTTGACAAAAAGTAAATATGTATAGTTTATGATATATTAAATTATATTTCGATTTATGTGTAGGTTAATTTTTTTAATATATATGAGAAGATAAAAATATGTAGAACATAATTATCATATACTAAAATTATATTTAATAATTATACTATATATTGGAAAAAAAAATCTAAACTGAATATTGTGAAATTTAAAAAGAGAGGTATATTAGTTATCTTGTTGAAAAGGATAAATCAAATATTTAAATAATTTGGATTTTTTAAAATTCGTTTTAAAAATTATAATTATATTAAAATTCGTTTTAAAAATAATATATTATGAGAAAATTTAATTTTCAATTAAAATTTTATACATATATTCCCAGTTTTATTATTAATTAAAACTACATAGGTTTCCAATTTTATCTCTAATGAATATTTTTATTTTGTTCCTTAAATTATTTTTTACAATGACATATCATATAATATTTTTATGATTTAAAGATTATATTCTTAAAAGTGATTCTGAAATAATACTATAAAGATTTTTTCATTCATTCTTAAGTTGATCTCTAATTTGGTTTGTTAACAAATTTAGCAAATTGATATTTCCAATCGAGAGAGAAAGAGGTAGGGAGGTTCTTAGAGCACCCCCAACGCGAGTTTTAATGGGTCTCTGGAGGGTTTCTCGTGGCCCAAATAATAATTTTTTGATCAATAGAAGCGACGCTTCTGGCCTGAGAACGTTTGAGAAGCGGTGAGAACCGCTTACGTGTCGGTACGCGAGTGGTGGAGGAAAAAAAATAAGAGGAAAAGGCGAGTATCGCTGAAGGCAATTTTGAAGGCGATTTCGCCGATGAAGAAAGCCGACATGCAACGGCGATTCGCATCGAATCAAGCCGCCGGAGCTTATGAAGATAAGTTTTCTCCTTCTTCTCTTCTTCGTTTTCTCCTTCTTATCTTCCTTATCCCCCTTCGTTTTTGGATAGATTTCGTTTTTGGATCTGATTTTGTTTTAGGATCGATTTCGTTTTATGAGCTGATATCAATTTAGGATCGATTTAACACTCAAATAATTTCGTTTTGAGATGNTGATTTTGTTTTAGGATCGATTTCGTTTTATGAGCTGATATCAATTTTTAGATCAATTTTACACTTTGAACTCTGATTTCGTTTTGAGCTCTCTGATTTGAACTCTGATACCGTTTTAGAATGGATTAAGCTATGAACTCTGGATTTGATTTGAGATTATATGTGATTGCTTTTACAATGAATTTGAACTCTATAATGGATTAAGTTTTGATTTCTGGATTTGGTTTTACAACTATGATTCTAGAATTGATTATATGTCTGATTCAATTATGATTCTGTTCTGCTTAGGTAAACGTTTAAGCAGAAGATGAAGAAGAAGATGGAGCAGACGATGGAGCTTCTGGCAAATGATAAACCATGTACATTTCGTAATTCAATTTTAAATTGATTGTAGATTTGGTAGTTGAAGTGAAATGTAGAGTAATAGGAGTTAATTGAGTGTGTACTGCTAGATTAGGTTGTTGTTGGTTGGTTTAGGATTGAATGCTTGTAGAGATCAATTGATGTGAAACTTGTAGATTAGGATTTGAAACTTAACTACATTTTGCAATGATTAACTTTGCATTCATGATCTAACCAAACTAACTTTAAATCTTCTACTAACAAAAAAACCAAACTTCTATAAGAGCAACACACTAAACTTCTATAAGATCAAAAACATACTTCCCAACCGTAACACTTAATCTAATAAAAAACCAAACATGAATCATTTTCACAACACGGATTCATGTTCTCAGAACCAAAACAAAACACTTAACTAAGTGTTATAGTAACACAAAAACACTTAAGTAAACAAAAAACCGCTTTTGGTTAATTGGTTAGGTTTAGTGGATGCTTTTGGTTAGTTTTTTTTTTTTGTCAACTTTTGTGGGGCACAAATGGGTCAGTCCACTAACCCAAACTCTCATAAATGAGAGGAGCAAATGCTCTCACGGGGACTCGAAGCCCCGACCTGGTAACAGTGATGCCAAGTGTTTTACCACTGGACTAACGTCACTTGTTGCTTTTGGTTAGTTTAAATGTATTGATTGTGAGTTGATTGTTTGGTGTACGAGTTAAATTTTGAGCTATAATTAACAGAACCAAACTTCCATTAACACAACCAAACTTCATTTAACACAACCAAACTTCTATAAATACGAACACTAAACATAAATCTAAACACAACACCGAGACATGGATCCTTTTCCCAACAGTGAGACATGTTCTCAGAACCAAAAATTTCACCTCTATTTTGACTTCCCAACTCCCTTTGCCCCATCACTATGGACTTGGATCATCACAAGTCCATGGTTTCGAGAGTGAGAGACCTACTGTTGATGAGACAGTAAAGGTTAATAGAGAGAAGAGTAAGAAGAGAGAGTCACAGCTCAAATGGAGCCCATCCGAAGATATAGTCTTATGCAGTGCTTGGTTAAACACTAGCAAATACTGTATCATCGGTAATGAGCAGAAGCACAATGCCTTTTGGCATAGGATTGGTGCTTACTTCAACGTTGCTCCCAAACTTGATGGATTTGCAAATAGAGAACCCGGGAATTGCAAGCAAAGATGGTCAAAGATTAATGAATCTGTTTGCAAATTTGTCGGGTGTTATGAATCAGCTACAAGGCAGAGAAGGAGTGGCCAGAATGATGATGATGTCCTGAGGGTAGCTTATGAATTGTATCTCCAAGATCATAAGTCTAAATTCAATGATTGAACTTAGACATGATCAGAAGTGATGTTCTGCTTCCACTCTTGAAAGCTCCAAGAGGAGAAAGCTCGATGAGGAAACAGGCTCCACAACTGTTGGTGAAGAGGCA
>OVAO01002683.1:0-12322 GCA_900406285.1 Biscutella auriculata | reverse complement strand
TTCACTGATCAGATTAGACCAGATAATTTACAAAACAAAACTTGCAAAGAACGAATTCAAATAATGGCACGGTAGAAAAAAAATCATTGCTCATGATGCTTGGTGACTCGACGGTTACTCGAGGTTAGTTGGTTTCGTTTTGGCCTTAGCTTGATTGGTTCAAGGTTGTATTAGTTGTGGAAATGACTTCTTTCCGTGTTCCGGCCGAGTCGGTGTTCAAAGCGAAATTTCTATTCGTGCCATGAAAATATTTCTTGGATCAAAACATATGTAGTCCAGTGAATCCGGAGTTCATTGTTTTTGTCTATTGTTGCTCGTTTGATCAATTCGCTAGTTCGGATGGAAGAAGATCTATTAGCTTTAGGCGTTCAAGGCTCTTTCAATAATCGACATTAGTGTGGATTTCTCAGCCTCAGTCTTGAACTTTTCGTGCCTCAACTTAATTGACAGCTATATGTGTCTTTTAATAACATATTCTTTACCCTAACACTCCTATTGGTTTAGTAGAGTGAGGTAAAGATGGCTGCTTTGGATGAGGGGGTATGAATATCGAACTAAATTGGGGTGCATGCTAGATCAATTATCCTATAAAGAGTTCAACTAATATAAACAAATTCAGATTGAAACTGTCACTAACAATCCTAAACAAAGTAAATTGAAAACATAAAGCAAAGTCGATTGCAGTTGAGAAAACTAAATAAAACAAAACGAGAATCAGAACAATAAGGGAAATCCTAAGTAAGTAGGTAAGAAGAAAAATTTAGTGATCAAGTTCAGAAATATAATGTCTATTTCTAACGATTCAGGCGAGTCTTAAGTCTAGGAATATCAAGCATCATGACAATGATCCATATTCTAATCAAGTAGTCACACAATCTCTTGGTCAATTTTATAATTACAAAGCATTAGCATCAATTCCTTTCAACTACCAATTGATTCTAACGCACTCTCATGGGAAGAACTCAATTAGCATACATTCATTTCAATCTAGCATCCTATTAACACTTCTCAGGTAACAAAATGCAAATAAATCAAGGATAAGGTGATCAATCCTACTCAAGCACTAAGAACAACAAATGCATGAAGATCATGAAAGAATAAAAACTCTAAACATCNTACTCACAAATCTTCTCTAAAGCACACAGTCCCATGGGGATTCATGCTCTAGCATGATTAAGGATCAAAATCAAAAGCTTAATAAGAAAGAAATGAAGAAGAGATGAAAAGAGACTTCAAATTGCCATTAAAATACAAGAACAGAGAGTAATGTTCAAGTCTTGCACAAAAATGGAAAACAAGTCTCAAAGTAGGAAAAAAACTTAGAGAAAACTAGGTCTAAAAACATTATATCGTGGTTTTAAAATGGGTAAAAACGAGCTGATCAACTTTGCTTCAAGGTGGTTGACTTTCTGGAATGCCCAAGATCGGTCAGAGCTGGTCGTTGCTCTTGACCGATCTTCTCTGCCTTGATCTACATCGATCACAACTGGTCGATGCTGGTGACCGATGCAGATACCTCTCTGCTTGATGCTTGGTATTGGTGCCTTAGCCGAATTTCCAGCACATCTGATTCTTCTTTGTCACGTCGAGCTGTCTTGGTCGATGCTGGTGCACAATGTGGTCCAATTCCTTTCTTTATGCTCCAAGATCATCCCTTTATTGCTTATGGCCCTTGTATCACTTGAATTGCAAAGTATGCACAAATGCAACCTTAAAGGACTCTATATGCAACCTAAACTAAGCGGAAATGAGCATAAAAGAGAGCCAAAACATGATAAAAAACCACACATATCAACTCCCCCAAACTTATCATATGCTTGCCTGATATGCATGGTTTTTGCATAATTTTAGGATCATAATTTTGCATGTTTCCATCCTTTTCGCATGCATTAGAGTCCCTTAGGATTGCATATTTGCATCACTTTGCATTTCAGGTATTGGACATGGACTATGACTTGGATGGACCTCAAAGGATCAAGAAAACTATGGAAAAACACACCAAGATAATCAACATCGTGTACATGAAGACCTGACATCGAGGAGACTCTACTTGATGTCAACCAACGGATCGAGACGAAGCCACATCGAGCAAGCTACGGTCTGACATCGAGCAACCCTTGCTCGATGCTCCTGAACCATCGAGATGAAGCCACATCGAGGAAGCCACCTTCTGACATTGAGCAAGGCGTGCTCGATGTTCCTGGAGCAAACACAGCAAGCCACATCGAGCAGCCTCCCTCCTGACATCGACCAAGATGTGCTCGATGTGGACCTTAAGAAATACCCACAACATTTATTTTATGCTCGTTTTTGGCCATTAATGGGCCATATAAATACCTATCTTAAACTCTAAAACCCTAGAGAGCTCATTTCCATCTAACTTTTGTTTTCAAAACCTTTCTCTAAGATTGAATCAAGTGTTCTTGTGGGATTTAAGGTTGCAAATCTAAGTGTTTTGTGAAATCTCTCTTCTCTTTCTCTCGTATTGTTTTGATTGCTTGTTTCTCACCTTGATTCATGCTTGAATCCATCTCTCTTTCCATGGGATTTGGGTTTTTGCTCATGATGAGTGAGTAGTCACCATTTAGGTGAATGATTATGTAGATTTCATGGTATTTTGGTTCTAATCTATGTGTTGGGCTTAGAATCACAAGTATTCTCATTCCATAGAATGCTCTTAAGGCTTTGTTGGTTTTGGCCAAGTTAACCGAGTTCGGGTTGAAGAGTTTAGGTTCAAGACCCAAAACTTGTTTGAAAATAGAAAATCCATAGAAACTAGAGTGAAACAAATGATCATGCTTATTAAAGATTCAGTTTAAACTCATATCAAGGTGAAAGCATCAAGACCTAGCAAACTTCAAAATCCTAAAACCCAGCTTTTTAGACATCAAGCTCAAAAGCATTGAACTTCAGAACTTTTCGAGGCTACAAAACCGGACTCGATGATCGCGGTCAAAGTTGTAAAAGCTCTCTCTTGAAATCTGAATGGATGCTCAGTGCAAACTATATGGGACTCCATATATGTACTAGAATGCAATGCAATCTATATGATCAAAAACTGGAAATCTTTTTGGATTTTTTTTTTTGAAAATTTTTCTGAAAAAGAGAATACAATATGCAACATGAGACTCAACAAAAGAGAAAACAAGATCAGTACCAACTTGGTCCCTCCCCCAAACTTGAACTTCACAGTCCCCGTGAAAGTCTAAAGGAGGAACCAAAAATAAGAGA
Source organism: Biscutella auriculata (assembly GCA_900406285.1). NCBI lineage: Eukaryota > Viridiplantae > Streptophyta > Magnoliopsida > Brassicales > Brassicaceae > Biscutella > Biscutella auriculata. The sequence goes on along the minus strand of OVAO01002683.1, from coordinate 9,091 downwards.
AAGAAAAACTAAGTAAAAAGATATGTAAAAAGGTAAAGGAATGGACCTTTAAGAGATGTTGGTGGATCGAAATCCTCCTCGGTGGACAAAGATGGGGACTCGTTGTCGGATTGTTTGCGTGGTGGAGACTTGATAGGCTTTCGTGGCCTCTTAACCTTTGGTGCGCTCTTCTCTGAACATTTCCTCGTCCGAATCTTCCCAAGTCACCATGTTGGTTTGACCCCTGGCGACGCCCCTTTTGGAGGTGGTGGCGTCGTTGTTGGCACAACCCAACTTCCCGAAATTGATTGTTAACTTCTGAATTTCCCTACTCATGGGATCCATAATCCTTCTCATCTTCTTCATCTGAGACTTCTTTCCTTAGCTTCTACAACCAACTTCTGGATGGTCCTATCTTGGTAAAGGTTCCACCGAGATTCTCTATGTATCTCGAGATGGAGGTCTTGAAAAGGAATTGGGTTAAGTGGCATCTGAGCTGAAGAAGTAGAGTATCTAGCACTCCCATAATACACTACAGCTTCTTCGACGCTCTCTTGATAAGAAGGAGAGAAATCTGGAACAAAGAGGGTTCCATATGGTGTGTGTCTGTGATAGAGACCATCGTTAGAGAGACTGAAGTTGAGGTTTGCAAAACGCTCAAAGGTGGTGTGCACATGAGAAGGCAAAAGGAACTTACGCGCATCACCCTCAACTTGGAAGTTGTAGATGTAGTAAGACTTAATCATCCGTTGTATGAACTTCGTCTTCCTAAGATAAGCGATATCCAACTCCCTAAGGCGAATGCCTCCTTCTCTTGGTAGAGGAACTCCAACAAGTCTCAAAATTGGGGTCACAAAACTCCCAATACTAATCTCACGGTTTTTGGCATGATGTTCCCATGCCCAAACTTGCAGTTCCAAAACCCTGCGACACAAAAGCTTTACCGGGCTAAATCTTCGGTTCTTCATGTTTGGGAACAAACCTTCCCGGGGTCTCATAGAACGAATAGTAGGTGCCACTCCATGACCAAGAAAACTCAACTCATCAATGATCATCATCCCGGTCTCGTTCCTTGCAGAAAACGAGTGGGCGAGGACCTTGTGCATAAAACGTGGTGCAGGATGTTAGATAAAATAACTCTTGGTCACTCTGGCAGTGAAAGAAGCTGACCCTATTGTTTCTCAAATAACTTCGATCTCCTCTGAGGGGAGCTTGGCGTTTAACAAACCGCCCTTAGAGAACCCAAAAGCTCCAACCATATCATCAAAAGAGAGTTGTCTCTCTACTCCATCCCATCCTTGGAACTTGATATAACCAATACCATCATCACACTCCTCTGCATCTTCCGGGAACTCAATCTCCAGCGAGGCAATAAACGCACACGTTTCTTCTTTGAAGCCTGATTCCTTCAACTTGAGAAGACACTCAATACCCATATTCTTCATGATATTCGTCACCTCATTCTCAATGCCAAGTTTCTGCACTATTCCGGCATCCGGTAAAACCGATGCTTTGAAGCTACATTCCATGAGAGCATGGTATAGGTTGAGCTTGGTCATTTAACAATGGGGACCTCTTCGCACGGGTACCGTCGTACGCGATGGGTAGAATGGTAGTTGTTGATGAGGAGGCGACTGTGAATGACAATCGATAAGGCGCCTCGTTGTAGGCTTTCCGGCCTTAGACGATGAACAACCTCCTTTGTCGCGTGAGCAATCTCTTTCCTTTATCCATTGGTTGTAATCCTTGTTCTTGGTACAAAATATCTACAAAAACCAAGAAAATTCAAGGATTCATTAAGTTCATAGCTTAAAAGTTTGACAAGTTCGAGCATAATACACAATTGGATATCAAGGAATAAACATGTTAACAATCAGTGATCAAGAACATCAAGAGATTACTCAATAAACCAAGCAAACCCAATTGAACTATTTTTCAAATACCAAAAATCGATTTTCTTATTTTCAAGACAAGTTGGAAATTTTCAAATTCTTCAAAACAACTTGCAATTAGGCTCAAGACTTGAAAGAAAACCAACAACAAACATTAATTTCAACATATCAAAGCTTAACAATCAACAAAAAACACCAAAATCTCATCTTTGAAAATTTTCAAGATTGTTCTTGAACCTAGGGTTTTGATTTGAAAATCAATGCTATCCAAGGCTCAACAATGATGAGAAACAAGCTATTTTACCATAACCAAGCATCAACAAGCACTAGAAACACCAAACACATCTCAAAGTTTGCAAAAATCAAAACTTTGTTCTTGGATGAATAGTGCCTACGAATTTCAAGGTGAAAAGTTGATACCTTGGAGCTTGAAAATTATGGAAATGATGAAGGATAAGCAATAGAAATCAAAACTCTAGTTGAATGCAATAAGAATTAATCAATTTGGTTGAGTTTTGAGGAAGCAATCAAATATTCACTCTTTGGGGAGCAAAATCGCGTAAAGGGAGAGAGAGAGAAAGAAGAAATTGCATAAGTGATTTTTGTGGAAGAAGCTCAACATCGACCTGGACCTTGCTCGATGTCAGAAACTGTCTTGGTCGATGTTGTTACCTGGGCAGCACATCGAGCAGGTTTTGCTCGATGTCAGAAACTTGTCTGCCCGATGTTGGCCCCTTTTGGCCGGATTTCTTCACAACTTTCCACCATTTTTGGTCCATTTAAGCATAGGTACCTGAAAAATAATCAACCAAGGCACTAGATCAACCAAAATAAGGCACTCAAAACTTAGGGTAAAAAGCATATTTACAAAAGGATAGACATGAGACTTCCTCCCAAGTGAGCTTGTTTATCGTCACTAAGCTTGACGTTTTGATTCGGAACTAACCGAAGGTGTTGAAGTTGGACTCAAGCCTCTCGACTCGGTCCGTTAGCCCTTCCAAAGCAGCTCTGTCATAGATCGCCGAACCTTCCAATTCTGAGATTATGTTACCCAACTCTTCAAGAGAAGAAGGGTCGTGTGATATATTTATTGGTGGTTCTGGATCGACATTCCTCCGGTTTGCACAGACTCCTTGTCCTTGGAACTCCGGGGGTACTCTCAACTACAATCTAGTCATCCTTGCAGTGAGTAAGCTCTGTGCAGCATTGCCAGATGCAATTGGCACAATCTCTTCATAGACACTCTCGGCGTCTTCAACTTCACCCATTCCCGGGTAAACATTAGATTCAACTTCAGATATAACTAACTCTTCATAAGCAGCATTATCGGTGTCTTCATCCAATCCTCTTTGTTCAAGTTCCACTGGATAGTAGACCGTCCCCATATGATCAGGTCTTACGCTTCTTAATATCAATCCTCTAGTTCGATAATTCAATGCACCTCCAACATCACGCAATAACTTTTAACCCATAACTACAATCCCGTTTCGTTCCATGATGTAGTCTATAATATAGAAATTTGTAGTGAGCCATGTGTGCTCAATCTGAATAGCCACATACTTGATTATTCCAAGTGGTCTAGAGAAGTTCCCATCATTGCAGGCTTTGTACGATTATGGGTATGGTTCCATATAAATATCCAAATGTCGCCAGAATGCCTTAGACATGACGTTCACCACTGAACTCGGATCACACAATGCATTTTTAAAGCTACTTCATTTATCTTCATAGGTATAAAATAGCATCCATGATCCATGATTGTGTTCACATCCCGGTAACCACTTTGTCTAACGGTGTAGTCCCACCATGAAACACCTTCCTCTTCAGCATATCTTATCCCATTCAACTCTTCAGATCTTCCTACACCTTCTTGGTTATTACCATCTTCAGTTTCAGAACTAGTGATTCCCAACATGAGTGCATGTTCCTCATTAAGATTAAAGTCTTTGGTCTCCTTGAATGATACACCTACGTTCCATTTGTTTCAAGATCCAAACTCACAATCCCATTCTTCACATCTATGTTTGTCCCTGCTGTTGCTAAGAAAGGTCTTCCAAAGATCAAGGGGTTCTTAGGCTTTTTCTCAATCCTCAAAACCACAAAGTCGGTCTTGATTTCTACTCCTCCCAGTTTTTCTGGTAGATCATGGAGCATTCCTATAGGCCTCTTCATAGAAGTATCAGCTAGTACCAATGAGAACCTGCAAGGATCAAAATTCAAAAATCCAAGATCATGAGCAACAGTGAGAGGCATAATATTAACACTAGCACCCAAATCACATAGACAATATTCAAAAGTTGTGTTAAATAAGGTGCAATGGAGTGTGAAACTCCCTGGATCTATCATCGTAGTAGAAATAATGTCTGGGTAGACAACTGGTCAAAGCCTTCAAATGCGGCTTCATATTTCTCAATCACAGCTCTAAGAGCTGCTTTCTACCGCTCTGCATAGCGTGGTTGATTCAACATATCCTTGTAAATAGGCAGCCTTGATCGCGTGACATTGATGTCTCTTGACAATTGGGGGTGGAATTGGTTCAAAATGTGTCCCGGAACAGGAGGTTTCCTCCTAGAGGTTTGTGGTGCCTCTGAGAGTACTACTTCCTTCCCCTTGTTGTCATTGCTCACTGATTCAGTCTCAGAGACTGTCTGTGAAGTGTCTGCCTCCACCAATTGAAAAATGTCGTCCCCGACAATTTCAAAGGCGTATATCACGTTTCCATACTCCTTCGTAGGAGATTCAGTGTGTCAGGTAGAACGAGGTTGAAGCGATTTGAGCAACCTGGTTGTCAAGAGCCTTGAAGTGTTGAGTAAGAGAAGTAAGGGACTCACATTTCGCATTCAAATCCTGATAGTTATTGTCAACCTTGGCGTTGATCTCAATCCTGAAGGCAGACTGCTCTTGGTGCATTCTTTTCTGACCTCCCAAAAGTTGTTTCATTAAGATAGTGGTAGGATGCTCTTGAGGAGCATTGTTGTTTCCTTGAGTACTGAGCTTGAGGAGCTAGAAAACCTAGGGGCTTGTTAAGTACTTGGGTTGAGTTGTTGAAATTTTTCTGTTGATACCCTCTGTTGAATCCCTGATTCTTAAAACCTTGGTTTTGTTATTGCGGAGGTGGGTAGACCTGATCTTGTGGATTGACCACATTTGTGTTTCTATAAGATAGGTTGAGGTGGTTATAGTTCCTGGTGTAAGCATTGTTCCCAATGTAGATGACCTCTTCAACCTGATTGTAATCCTGAGCTTCCTCTTCTGCATTACCAACAAAGTTTACTGTAGCTTGTCCTGACTAAAGAAGGCGATCAAACTTGGCATTTAGAGCCTGAATGTCTTTGTGGTAACGAGCATCAGAGTTATCCTTAGTCTCTTCGGACTGTGATGCGATCTGTCATACAAATCATTATGGGAAGTGCTGCTTTGCACCAAGTTCTCAATCAGTTCCAAACCATGTGTATGAGTGAAATTGGTGAAGTTTTCTCCACTTGCTGTATCCAAGACCATCTTGAACTTTTTTGTAAGACCCCTGAAGAAAGTACTTAGCAGACCGACTTTAGTGAAACCATGGTGTGGACACTGCATTGTGTATGAAGTGAATCTATCCAAAAAAAAGGGAAACAATCTGAGCTTGAATGCATCCTCTGAGACATTCTGAAGAGTGATTGTACCACAATGTCGATCAAATAGCTTCAATTGAGCTAAAGGATCTTCCCCAGGTAAACCATGGAACTTCTGCTCTTTGACCAAACTGATCAATCCAGAACGAATCTCGAAATTGCTGCGTCCAACTGGTGGAGGAGCTATCCCTGAATGTGGAGCAGGTGCAGTGGGTGCACCATGAGCACCAATAGTTTCTTCATAAAGAGTTTGATCGAAATGAGGACGTGGAAAATGAGCAAATCCACGTGGTCTAGGAGCAAACGGTTGTGGGTTCGGAATGTAGACCGGTGGATCGCTAGCTGGTTGTTGTTGTCCCTATGGGTTTTGAGCTTGTCGGTGTTGATGACCATTGACGCGATGGGGTTGTTGTTGTTGTGGTGCTTGAGCAGGCAGTTGAATATTCTGAAGAAAGTCTTCAGGTTGGTTATCTTCGACATCAGGTTGATGTCCTTGTGGGTTCTCCATTTCCAGATTAACCGCTGGAGATGAAGAAGACGCTCTGATTCTCTGTATGCTCTTCTTGTCTCTCTTTCGTAGGCTGTGATATCCACACGCAAAGGAAGGAGATTTGTTGGCCCTCTAGAACGTAAGTTCATGCACGTGCAAAAAGAGTTAAACAGAAATCAGTAAACTGAAAATTAAACTTAGAACCTAGAACTAACAATGGTCCAATGTCTAATAGAACAATCCCGAGTTGGCAATGGTGTCAATTTAACAAACATATATTTTTGGAAGATGGATGTATTCCGAGTTTGCCAAATCAAAGAGTATAGGGGGATGTATCGAACCACCTCAGGAAGACATTAGAAAGCAAAGAACCAATATAGCTAATTTCAGGTCTAAGAAGCAATAACACTGTCACTGTATCACTTAAACGATTAACAAGCATAAATTTCAGAAATAGAGACTGCAGAAAGTAAATAGGCAAGATTCAGATAATAAGAAGATTAGGCAAATGATCAGGCAATTGATTTTAGGCAATCGGTCCTAAGTCTATGTGTAATTCAACCAATTTAGGCTTGTTCTAGGTCTACAGTATTCTTAACTAGATAGGCCCACTCTCGTGATGAAATTCTCTACTTAGGTTATGTTAGCACCGCACCCTAGCGTCCGCATGCTAAAGGACATACCCAAGAGCATTAATATCCCTATCCATGGAAATTCCTACCCAAAAAGCAATGAATACTTGGTTCAAGCTAAGATAAAGACAATCCAAACAGTTTTGTTAGAATCTCCAAACAACCTCAAAATAATCTAACTCGGCCTATGAATATCATATTCAAGGGAATTTCATAGAATATGAGAACAAAAGAACATCTAGCACCTCTCGAGCTTAGAAGTCTCATCCAAAACAATGTTAACTTGACCAAAATCATCAAAGCCTTAAGAGCATTCTATGGAATGAGAATACTTGTGATTATAAGCCAAACACATAGATTAGAGAGAATTTGAGGTTTGGTTGATATAAAATCGGAGAAATGGCTAATGAGAAATCGTCTTTGCGAAGAAGATGAAGTTTTAGTGCGACTACAAGTAACGCAACATTGTAGTCACACTTTAGTCTTACTTTTGCTACTAAAGTGAGACTCCTTGAGACTCCAAAATATTTTGGTGGATCTCGAAAACGTTTGAATGCCTTGTTGTTGTGCGATTAAAGTGTGAATTGATGTGAAGCATTTTTATCGTTTTCATTCATTTTGCATGAGTTTAGGTTGCATTTAGAGTGTTTTAGGTTGCATTTTCATAATCATATTTCAGGTGTGGAGCTGAGCTTAAGACGAGAAGTGGATCATAGGAAGTATTTTGGAGCATTTTGGAGCAAAAAGGAGACAAGTCGGATTCCTAGCACTCGGTACCGGCCGACCATACCGGTCAACCAGACCGGTGTCAGCACAGGAAGCATGATGTTGCACTCTATACCGGTCGACTTCACTGGTACCTTGACCGAGGATGATGCCCCATATTGGATAGTGCACTCTATATCGGCCAGGACCTCATCGATACTCTGACCTGGGATCATCCTCCGAAACTAGATAGAAGCACATACATTGGTGTCCTGAAGACCGATACCCATATCGGTGGCCTTCAGCTGACGGAGTAATGGAGATCTCACCTGTCATACCCAGAGATTGCACCGGTCAGCCTGACCGGTACCAGCTCCCTCTTTAGAGACAAACCAAGCCATTTTCTCTTGATTATTTTTGGAGACTATAAATAGGGTGAAAACCCCTATTTTAGAGAGAGGAGTCTTAAGTTTTTAACAAGTTTATTTCTTTAAAGCCCTCTCTAAGTTTTTCTTAATCTTTGAAGAATCTTTTAAGATCTTTGTTTTATATTTGCAATTTCATCTTTCATCTCTTCCACTTTCTTGATTTCATCATGATAATCAATTAATTAAATAAATAAATAATTATCGTAGGAGTCGCTCATCGGTCGCTCCTTATAAGTGACTCCGTTTGTAGTCTATATTGAGCGACTTCAGCCATAGTCGCTCACAATGAGCGACTACAGTCGTAGTCGCTTACACTAGTGACTAAAACTGAAGTTGCTCATAATGAGCGACTACAAACGGAGTCGCTTATAATGAGCGGTTACGCTAGCAGTCGCTCATTATAAGCGACCACGTCCAAAGTTGCTAATCACGAGCGACTACAAGAGGAGTCGCTCCTCATTAGCAACTTCGTCCGTAGTCGCTCATTTTAAGCGACTAAATCAGCGACTGCGTTAATCGGTCGCACAATCGCGGATTTAAGACTTCTGTATCAGTCGCTCCTTATAGTCTCTCTCTAGCGACTGTGTCAGGTAGTCGCTTAGAGGTCACACAAGAGCGACTAATCAACGACTAATAAATTTAGCAACGAGAAATTAGGGACTACGTCTAGGCGTCGCTCTTTAGTCGCAAATAGTGCATATGCGACCAAGGAGCGGCTCCTACTATAATCGCTAATGCCGTGTTTTCTTATAATGTATGTTGGAAATTTGTCGAAATTCCGTCGAAAGGTTCAACGGCTACTTTCTATCGAAAATCCGACAAAAACTAGCTGTTGCGTAACAGTTATAAATTCTATCAAAATTTTCGATTGATTTCTCGACGAAAATATGGTTATCAAAAAATCTGATGGATTTCTGACGGATTTCCGACGGAATAGTTAGACATTTTTCCATCGGAAAACTGACTACTTTCTTGTAGTGTTTTTTCAATCTATTGGAGACCTAAAACACAAGCTTTAAATGTGGGGTGTCAAATGGGCTGTCCATGTCCAGTTGGACATGTCCATTTTTGTCCATCAGTTTCGCGGTCCATTTGTGTCCATGTCCATTTATGTCCATGTCCATTTGTGTCCATGTCCAAATGGGCTTGTCCGCGGACGTCCATGATATTAATGTGTATTTTTTTTTTTAAAGTTTAATATCACTTGATTTTAACACAAGTTACAAAAGTTAAGAAATTTTTCTAATAAGATAAGAATTTTTAATGAAAACCGAACTTCCGCATTTTTCACGCCAAAAAATCGTAGTCATGAACTTTCCCGCAAAAATAGCGGAATCACGTTTTTTCCGCC
>OVAO01002682.1:0-12323 GCA_900406285.1 Biscutella auriculata | reverse complement strand
TGTTATATAACAATCAGAACAAATTTTGATTTTTTTTTCTCTAACAATATTTTAAATTTATTTATTAAAACTTTAAAATAATTATTTAAATTCCCAGCAAACTCGCTAACATTTTAGGTTTTAGTAATTATTCTCTAAAAAGATTTCCATTCTAAAAAATATTTAGTTAATTGAAATTATTTAATTTTTAATTAACATTGTTTTAAATAATTTTTTTGCGTTTTAGAATTTTAGTATAGATAAATAATGACGATCTTAGAATTTTAAATTTTAATCAAATAATTTACCATTTAAGATTTCATATTTTAATAATTATTTAGCTTTTAATTAGAAAAGTTATTTATTAAATTTTTTTTAAATGTTTTAAATTTTTGTTGAGAGAAATAAGTTAAAAAATAAAAATATTTATTAGAATCTGACGCAACTATAATCAAGTAATAAGCATTTTAGATTTTAATAATTATTTCCTTTTTACTAAAAAAGATTATTTTTCTAATTAAAATTATTTAAAAGTTTTTGAAAATTTTTTGGAGAAAAAAAAATTTAAAAATCAAAATATTTATTAGAATCTGAGGCAACAATAGTCAAATAATTTAGCATTTTAGATTTTAATAATTATTTTATCTTCGCAAAAAATTATTTAGTGAATTTAAAATTATCTAAATTAAAAAATAAATTATTAGAGAAAAAAGAGATTTTAAAAATATTTAATAGAATCTAACACACCTATAATGTTTTGTTTCAAAATGTTATAACGCACGTTAATTATTTATTTTATGGCAGGTGTGATAAAAAAAACTTATTATTGATGTTGTGGGATGGTTAATATAAGGCAGACACTCTCCACCAACACTTCCAATCATGCATTTTAAAACATGATTGATGGAAGTATTACTCAAGTAATTCAGGAACTTGAGCAACCTGATACTACGTTGGAATATCAAACCAGTGACAATGACACAGGATTGGTGGGTCATAGGCCTATAACCATCTTTTGAACCAAGAAGATAGCTTGTTGGAAATATCAAAGATTAGGTAATACCTTAACAGTTCGACGTCTAAATGGATTATCTAAGCAAATTTTTTAAACCTCATTTTCCTTTTAGAAACAAGCAATAAGATACTCATGTCTGAAATATTTGTGCAACTTTAGGTTTTAGTGATTACTTCATTGTGTGTCCAGAGGGTCTCAATGGTAAATTTCAATGTTTCAGTGTTTTCTCATTCTCAAAATATTGTAGATTGTTATGTAGTCTGCAATGAAATCAGTTTCTACTTTTCGTTTGTCTACGAGCATCTTAATCCTTACCACATACACTATATTTGGGAGAAGTTGAAAAAATTAATAGTTGTAGATCATATCATCCTTGGTTAGTGATATCCTCAGGTTTTATCCTAGATAACAACCGCAAGTATATGGGTACAATCGCAGTAGTACTTAGGGATCGAATCTACACAGACTAAAGTGCTAACACAAACAAACAATACGATCTAATAATTGCTAAGACGAAAGTAGTAAATGATGGTGATTAGTAACTAGCAAATAAGAATGCAGTAAAGCAAGAACAAAAAAGCGAGATGTAAAAAAAACAAACAATCAAAAGCTAATTAGGATCTATAAATACATTTTTAGACTAGTTTTTCCATATTTTATGTTCTACTTTTGGTTTTTAAACTATTTTTTATCCTTTTGGTGTAAACGTTTGAATCAAAAGCTTAATCTTATTTTCATCTTGCTTTTCTCTCTTAATCTCTTCTATTTTGTTGTTTGGATCATGTTTAGACACTTATCCAACATGGGATCTTGTGCTTTCATCATGATAATTGTCCAACATAGTCTTGTTGCACAACTGATGCTATTAGTTGTGGGGATGGTTTCCTTTAATTGCTACTTGAAATAGCAACAAGGCGAGAGCATGAATACATTTTCCGATAGAACAAAATAATTAGATTTCTTAATCTTTGAAGCTCTTAAATACCACGTACAACCTCGACTTGCTTCACGGCAACGTAGAATAAGCCACGATGTATCCGACTTATAAGTATGAAACCCGAAAACGTTTTTGTGCGACACTCTTTCAACCAAGTCTCTCAATGCCTCTTTAGAACAAAATTCTTGACCTAATTCAATATTAGTACCATCATCCCATTATTCGAACTGACTATTTTCTAAAGGTCTTGGAAGATCAACATAATCATCTTCGGTGTTATTCATACAACAATCCACAACCTCTTGTCTCTTACCCGAATCAGTCTCAACCTCTTCGACAATTGGCTCAATATATTCACTTGTTGTCGTGTCTGTTGTGTAAATAGTTATGATATCATCGTTCATAACATCATCACCATCTATTGCATTTCCCTCCACCTTTTCATAGTTAACGCCAAAAGAACTTTCACCACCTCCTTTTGCTATTTCCTCGCTCTTGTCATGACATTCCTTCTCCTTCATTACCTCGACATTCAGAATAGTTCTAAACCCCGTTTTATCAACTGTTGTTAGATATCCATAAACATCATCATAGTCGACAACTTCTACCTCTCGATTAAGATTATTTAACATTGGAATAAAACTCAATTCCAGGTTAGCTTTACCTCCACATATCCCAACCCTCGCAACCTTCCGGCTTATCTTATCTATTATCGCAAAGTAAGTTATCCCATCCACCGAAGACGTCTTAAATGGTAAAATATACATCACATTTTTTATATCCATTCTAATTTCTTCCATTCCCGTGAATATTTCCCTCCATAAGAAAAATGTATATTGATGCTCATATTCTCCNNNACAACACAAAACCTCAAATCCGTAATAACACAACATTGTTCAATTTGCACCAGTTTTTGTACAACCTAAACCCTAACGATTTGTACCAGTTGTGCCTTTTGTCCACTAGTTCTCTAATGCTAAGTTGTTCCATTTGTACCAAATCTATTACATTTATAAATCTATCGATCACCAGCTTTTCCTTCTAATCTACCTAACAATCACCACGATTCTACAACCACATTCGAAATATCACCAAAGAAAAGCCTCGTTCCTTCTAAATAAGACCTTTAAGCTACATTCTCGAATACGGACCTTTCAAGATATTGTCGAATACATGTACTTCCTTTGCCGATTTGGAAATGACCGCTTGACGAAACACACGAAAACGGAGATCCAGAAACAAAAATGGAGAGAAATGTTTTTCGTACGGACGAAATGGGTTACTCTTAACCGGGTAGAAGAAGGAAGAAGAAGGAAGAAGAAGGAGATGTCGTATGATCAACATTATGAGCGTTGGCGGGTTGGTTGAGGTGAATTAAATGGATTCAATTTCATTCAAATCTCTCGTTATTGTGAGGGGTACGCTCGTAATATACTTCGCTCACTTAAAATAAGAATGATAGTGAGTGGCACTCAGAATAACTTGTGGCATGAGAGAATTAAATTTCTCTCTTAGTGGCATTTGAGAGAAGCGCTCGTTCGCACACGTTCGGTCAATTTATTCCCATGATCATCGTGGTAGACAGATATTTTCTTCTCCACGTTTCAATCCCCACGTTCTCGTTGTGGAATCGTGATGACTTTTTGAGATATCTTATATTTTCTGATAGATATTGTTTTCAACCTCTGTTTCATAATTGTTACCAGAATCCTGAAATTCAGCACTTTCTTTATTGTTTTTCTCTCGACTCTCTATCAATGGCGGAGAACAACCGTATAAATCTTCGGAATGTTGATCTCGGATCAGATGATCCTCCTTTCATAATGCCATATGTCTCTCATGCTTTCACTGAAAACCAATTCATCATTCGTGGAAGACCAACAAACCCGCGCAAACAGTCTCTTCGCGCGATCATTGCAAGTGTTCCTCGTCTATGGGGGCTTGAAGGTTCCATTTGTGGGCAAATTGTCGATCGAAATTTCTTTCAGTTAATTTTTCCTTCTCAAGAGATGATGGAGCACATACTCAAAAGAGGTCCATGGGCATTTTCAGACCGAATGTTAATCCTGAGCAAATGGACGCCGTCAATCGTACCTGCAACTCTGGAATTCATCCCTTTCTGGATTCAAATCAGGTGAATTCCTTCCCATTTAATCAGTCATAGAATCATTACTCGCATTGGAGAAAGTTTGGGAGAAATTCTGTCAAAAGACTTCGATCCCAACTCTATGGTCAGAATTGATTTCATTCGTGTTCAGATCAACTGGCAAGTTTCTAAACCTCTAAAATTTAAGAGAAACTATCAGTTCTCTCCTGGAGTTAACACAATGTTATCATTCTTGTACGAGAGGTTGAGAGGCTTTTGTGAGGATTGTGGAAGCCTTTGTCACGACTCTGGCTATTGTGATATTCCAGACCACGAAAGGAATAACTCAACAGGTTCATATGCTCATTCGGATGATCTCTCTAACAACCATAATATCCATGAAGATTCTCTTTTCCCACTGGCTACTCCCATAACTAGGAACCTGGATATTGAAGAACAAGGATCTTCAAGTGGAATTCAAGCTATCTAGTCTGGATTAATGGACGGATTAATGGAGATTCAAAATCCGATTGGAAACATAGTTGTTTCTGGATATGGGGAAAGCTCGGATCATCAATCAAAGAAGCGCAAACTCACATCTGATGATTAGGTATTAACTAGGAATCTTATTCATAATGATGAAAACTATTTGAATGTGATACAGAACTCCGACAATCAGAATAGAGGTGTGGTGGCCCTGAGCAAACATTTCGAAAAAAATCAGAGTTATTCCAATATATTATCACAAAAGTGAAAGAGAAAACTCAGGGTTGGAGTAAACAATTTTTGTCTCGGGGAGGTAAAGAAATTCTTTTAAAATCCATAGCTATTTCAATGCCAGTTTATTCGATGAATGTATTTAAACTACCCAAAGGGATTTGTAAGGAAATAAGTGCAGTCATCTCGAAATTCTGGTGGGGTTCAAATGACAATATCAAGAAATTTCATTGGCATAAATGGAAGCGATTATGTATACCCAAAAATGAAGGAGGGTTAGGATTTAAAGACCTTGAACAATTCAATAATGCTTTATTAGCAAAACAAGCTTGGAGGCTAATTCAATACCCGAATTATTTAATGTCTAAAATTTTGAAAGCTCGTTATTTTCCTAACACAAACATTCTAAAAGCTACAAATCATCACCAATCCTCTTACATATGGAAATCAATTCTTGTTGGTCGTGACCTATTAACAAAGGGAATCAGATACAATATTGGCCAAGGTGATGTAGTCAGTTTTTGGAATAATGCTTGGATGCCGACTGATCCTCTGAGACCCCCTCGAGCGTTAATTCTGAATCCCCAAGAGAGCTTAGCTTGCGAATGGTTTAACGAAGCTAAAATGGTTGTAATGAAACAAAAATAAGAAACAATGTCGTCGTTGAAGATGCAGAGATTATTTTATCTATGAAAGTTAGTACTAAAGCAAGAGATTCAATAGGCTGACATTATAACAGAGATGGGATGTATTCAGTGAAATCTGGTTACTATGTAGAAAGCAATGATCAATCCAGAACTATAATCAATCCTCCCGGAGGTTCCTCTAACCTAAAAGTGTCATTATGGAAGCTAAATATTCCAAATAAGATTAAACATTTCCTATGGAATTTGCTATCTAAATTTTTAAGTGTGGGAACTATTCTTAGAGAAAGACATATAACCTCAGACAATATATGCAAGCATTGTTTTAACAAAGAAGAATCAGAAAATCACCTCTTTTTTAAATGTGATTACGCTCAAGCTATCTGGAGAGCCTCCAACATTCCCAACCCTCGGATATTCGATAATCTAACTACTCTGGAAGACAAAATAAAAGCATGTTTCAATTTTAACTCATATCCAGGGTTGCAACACCATTATGGATTATGGAGGATTTGGAAATCTAGGAACACCATGATCTTTCAACACAAATCAATCTTGTGGTCTACTTCCCTTCAATATGCTAAAAACGATGCATCAGAATGGCAATATAGTTCTCATCCTATATCAAATCCAAGTCGAATTCAGAATCAGAGAATAGGAAATTCGAATGCAAGTAGTGAATGGAAGAAACCCACAATGGAACGGATAAAATGCAATATCGATGGTACCTATATTTCTCCAACAATGAAAGCAAAAACGGGTTGGATCATTAGAGACAGCTCGGGAAAGTTTAGGGGAGTTGGGCACGCGAGGGGAGGGCATACGAGCAGTGTCCTGCAATCAGAATTCCAAGCTCTCATTATCGGGATGCAAAATTGTTGGGCAATCCCAAAGATCTTCTCCAATTGGTTTTGTTGTTTATAACTCTCCTCCGTATTTTATATTGCCTCTTCTTGTATCCGACAATTTCCCAATTAATTAATTTATTTTTAGATGAAAAAGAATAAGAGGAGAGAGAAACCTTAATAAAATAAGAAGATAAAACCGATGAACAAACTAAAATCAATTAGTTAGCTCAATATTATTTAGATAGATTTAGTTAATTGTTGTAGTTTAAAGGTTAAAGAAATAATTTACTTTTAAAAAATGTCTTGGCATGAAAGGAGGATGTAAAGTGTGCTTTCTTACGATTTGAGGTTGAAAATGTGTGCTTTTCTACATTTTTTCTGTTCTAAACCATGAGCTTTAAAATTTGGACTCTTAATTCTAAACTTTAAAATTAGAACTGTAAATCACATATTCTAAACTCTAAGTCTCGATTATAAATGATAATCATTAATCATATTTTCTATACCATAAATTCTAAAATTTTAATCCTTGAAGAAATACTAAACCCTAAACTCTAAAACAAATTGAAGAAATTCCAAACCATAAATTCTAAAAACAAAATGAAACTGAAGCTATTAATAAAGAATGATTAATAACAAATATTTAGCTCAAAATAAATTGAAAAATGAAACAATTAACAAAAGAAATCACTCTTAATTATTGTTTAATTTCTGATTAGCCAATACATAAACACAAGGATAACTCTTCATGATTCTTGACCATTGATTAAAATAGATCCAACAAATGAGTGTTTAATTGTTATTTAAATTCTGATTGGCCAATACATAAAACAAGGACTACTCTTCATGATTATTGACTATTGATTAAAACAGATCCAATGGCTCATAATTTTCCACTCTTAATTTTTCTTTTTCTTTCTCCATTCTCTCGGTCTTTTTTCCTTCTCCTCTCACGATATGTTTGTTCCAGATCTCTCTTTGTCTCTGTCTCTCATCACTCGTAATCTTTAATTTGATAGCTTGAAAATGACGAAGCCATTGTCGATGCACGTAATGGTTTGCTTGGTTTGGTGATATTGTTGTTGTTATGTAGTGTTAATTACAATATAGGAAATTTTTTATGGCGGCACTGAATCTCAAGAGTTAGCGGCGAGCGAGACGAGTGTCTTGGCAGCGAGCGAGGTGAGCATCTTGGCGGCGAGCGAGGTCTTCTCTCTCTCTCGTTTGACGCTGACGCCGATGTTGATGGATCTTCAACTTCGTGATTGTGCATGATCTGATGGTGATGGCTTTTCTTNTACAATATAGGAAATTTTTTATGGCGGCACTGAATCTCAAGAGTTAGCGGCGAGCGAGGCGAGCGTCTTGGCGGCGAGCGAGACGAGTGTCTTGGCAGCGAGCGAGGTGAGCATCTTGGCGGCGAGCGAGGTCTTCTCTCTCTCTCGTCTGACGCTGACGCCGATGTTGATGGATCTTCAACTTCGTGATTGTGCATGATCTGATGGTGATGGCTTTTCTTCGTGACGTCGAGACCGATGGCTCTTCAACTTTGTGAGCGGATTGTGAACAGGTTTTGATGGCGCTGGCGAAGATGATGGTGGTGGTGCGAGGATGATGGCGCCGACGAGGTTGATCGAATGATGGCGGGGTGAGGCTATGAGCTCCGACGTTTATTTCTGAGAATCACCGTGTATTTCTTTTGTATTTCTCTTTGTATTTTGTTGTATTTTTATTGTTTTGAATTTAATTTATATTAATTTGTAAATTTAATCATTATAAATGAAATTAATAAATTTTATAATTAATATAGAAATTTTTTCATATTAATTCCATAAATATAATACTTAATATTAAAAAATTAAAAATATCATATACCCATAAATTTAATAGATAACATTGTTTCTGAAACACTATTATATATGAGACCTATTCTACCTAAGCTACCCAATGTCGCTCTCTGTACTTTCAAGTTTTTGTAAAATCATCAGTCACTAAATAGAACAAAGAGAGCTCACAAAGTATTTAGGCCAGGGTGCAAAAGGGTTAGAGGGCATCATCCTTAAAATGAGAACCAAATTGAGCTTAAAGTGTTTGGGTTTAAGAAGCTAAAATTCGTACTTGAAAATCGAAAATTCCATGAAACCAAGTGAAACCAAGATCATGCTAATTAATAGTAAGTTTAAACTCAAATAATCATGAAAGCAACCTTAGACTAACAAGCTTCACAACTATTCAACATAGCTTTTTAAACACCAAGATCTAATGCAATGAACTTCAAAACTTTTCAAGACTACTAGATTGATTACGATAAACAACTTCTAAGGTTCATTGGTCTTTTTTGAAAATATGCAATGTGAAACTATATGCGACTCAATCCTATACTAGAAATGCAATGCAATCTAAATGCTAAACCCGAATAAAAACAAATCTTATTGGCTTTTTCAGAAATTTTTCAATTTTTTGGTTTTATATAAAAGCATAATTATCGACAATGAAAGTATAGGACTCGATAAGAAAAATAGATAACGACATTAGACCAAAGGTGGTTCCTCCCGCAAACTTAAATCGCACAATTTCTGTGTGATCTAAATCTGGAGAAAGAACCGAAAATAAAGATAAGAAAACAAATGCTTATGTACACGGATGGGAGGAGGGTACCTAACTTAGCAGGTTGTGCGGAAAAGGGGTCTCTGAGCAATCAGGCACATCATCACGTCACCTGAGCTAATCATCTCAATACCATGAATGTAAATTTGCGATCCAATCAAAACAGTCATAAAGAAAAGCAAAGCAAATATGTACAAGGATACCATGCGAATTCCTCCCAAGAGAGCTTATTTAACGTCTCAAAGCTTGATGTTCTGTCCTTATTGAGTTTGAGGTGGGTCTGAAAGAGAGAAGGTGTCTCCCTTATTTGTACGCTCATTCGCCATGTATGGTTTGAGTCGATGACCATTTACCACAAATTCTCCACCATCTTTGTTCCAGAGGACTATGGCTCCATAAGGGCGAGCTTCTTTAACTGTAAAGGGGTCCGACTAACGTGATTTGAGCTTCCTAGGGAAGCGCTTCAGTCTAGAGTTGAATAGTAAAACCAAGTCGTTCTCCTTCAGTTCCTTATGCTGGATTTTCTTATCATGAAAGGCCTTGGTGCGTTCCTAGTAGATCTTTGCACTATCATAAGCTTCGAGCCTTATCTCATCCAACTGTTTAAGTTTCATTTCCCGTCTTTTCTTTGCAGATTTGAATTGAAGTTTAAAAGTTTAACAACTCACATTGCCTTGTATTCGAGCTCCACTAGTACATGACATGCTTTTACATATAACATGTTAAAAGGTGTGGTACCGAGTAGAGTCTTGAAAGTTGTCATATAGGCCCACATAGCGTCGTCCAACTTGGAGGACCAATCCTTCCTACTCACGCCCACTGTCTTTTCCAATATGGCCTTGATTTGTCGGTTAGAGACATCAACCTAACCAATCGTCTGAGGGTGGTATGGTGTTGCTACTTTGTGTTTCACACTATGGTTCTTCAAAAGTCCCTCAAACACTTTATTAATGAAGTGTGATCCCTAATCACTGATAACTACCTTTGGTGTCCCAAACATAGGAAAAATCACACTCTTGAACATTTTGAAGACAACCTTGGCATCATTAGTGGCGCTTGCCATAGCCTCAACCCATTTAGACACATAATTCACTGTCACCAAGATGTACTTGTTCCCATAGGAAGATGGAAAAAGACCCATAAAGTCAGTTCCCCAAACATCAAAGACCTCCACTTCCATTATCGGGTTTTGCGGCATCTCATTCCTCTTACTGATGTTCCCCTTTCTTTGGCAAGAATCACATCGTTCTATAAATAGATGAGTGTCCTTAAACATCGTAGGCCACCAAAATCCTGCTTGGAGGATCTTTGAGACGGTTTTGAAGGTGGCAAAGTGACCTCCATAGGTCAACCCATGACAATGTCTTAAGATCCCTTCTACTTCTTCCTCTGCCACACATCTTCTGTATAAACATACCTTACTCAGGGTGTATAAGTAAGGTTCATCCCAATAGAACTTCTTGACATCCTTCAGAAACTTCTTCTTCTGATATCCCTCTAGTGTTGGTGGATCTTTTCCACATTCCAGATAGTTCACTATGTCTGCAAACCAAGGTTCCTTTACTTTTGCAACAAACATCACTTCAATATCAAATCCAACACCCATAGCACATTCAAGAGAGGTTAGAGTGCCTATCGCCATCAAATGTTCCTCAGGAAGTTAATCATCTATTGGTATATCATCTTCAACACGAAGTCTAGAGAGATGATCCGCTACACCATTTTCGATCCCCTTTATTTCCTTAATTTCCAAACCAAATTCTAAAAGTAGGAGGATCCCTCTAAGTGACATTGGCTTGACATCCTTCTTAGCTAACAAATGTCTCAAAGCAGCATGATCGGTAAACACAATAACCTTGGATCCCACAAGATATGATCTGAATTTTTCAAAAGCAAAAAAGATTGCTAGCAACTCTTTCTTTGTTGTAGCATACTTATTCTGTATTTCATCAAATTTCTTGCTCGCATAGTAAATCACATGGATTTTCTTATCCTTCCTTTGACCTAAAACTGCTCCCACTGTGTAATCACTTGTATTGCACACGATCTCAAAGGAGAGATTTCAATCTGGAGGTTGCAAAATTGGGGCAGTTATAAATTCCTATTTTATTCTGTTGAAGGCAAACATGCACTCATCATCAAAGTGAAAATCGATTTCTTTGCAGAGCAACCTTGTAAGAGGCCTACCAATCTTTGAAAAATCCTTAATAAATGTCCTATAAAACCCTGCATGCCCCAAGAAACTTCTGATACCCTTGACCGAATTTGGGGGTCCGAGATTAATCATAACTTCGATCTTGGCCTTGTCTACCTCAATCCCATTCTCAGATATTATGTGGCCCAAAACTATTCCATATTTGATCATGAAGTGGCACTTTTCCCAATTCAGCACTAGGTTGATCTCCTCACAGCCCTTGAGTACCTTGCAAAGATTATATAGACACACAACGAAAGAGGAACCATGCACAGAAAAATCATCCATGAATACTTCTACAACAATTTCAATCAGATCAGAGAATATTGACATCATGCATCTTTGGAAAGTGGCGAGCGCATTACATAACCCAAATGACATTCTTCGATAAGAAAATGTGCCATAAGGGCATGCCAAGGTTGTCTTTTCTTGGTCATTAGGGTGAAGGCAGTAAAATGGATGGTTTGACAGTCTTTCTAACATTTGGTCAATGAAAGGGAGTGGGAAGTGGTCTTTTCTGGTTGTAGCATTTCGCTTTCTGTAATTGATACACATCTTGTGCCCAGTTATGGTTCTGGTGGGAATCAGCTCGTCATTATCATTTTTAATAACTGTGATCCCACATTTCTTTGGAACAACATGCATATGTGAAATCTAATTGTTGTTAGAGATAGGGGATATAATTCGAGCGTCTAATGGCTTCTAGATTTCATTTTTCACTACTTCTTTTAGATTAATATTTAATCTTCTTTGATGTTCAATAGATGACAGAGACTCATTTTCAAAATTAATTCAACGCATGCACAAAGATGGAGAAATTCCCTTAATATCATCTAGAGAATAACCAATAGCTTTCCTAAAACGTTTTAACTAAGCAACCAAGCAGTCAATTTCACCATTATTCAATGCATCATCAATAATCACATGGTAAGTAGAGTTTGTTTCTAGGAAAACATACCTGAGCCCCTTAAGGAGGGTTTTTAGTTCGAGTTTGGGTGCCTTTAGCTTAGTTTTTCTCTAGTTTCTCTTAAGTTTATCATTTTTAGATCTAGATTTTCTCTTTTCTCAAGAACTCTTTCTAGCTCTTGGATTATCTTTTATTGCATTTGCTTTTCTTTTATTCATCTCTTTGATTGTTTACTGCTTTTGATTTCTATTCTCTTCTCTTATTTCCTCTCACAAATCATGTCTAGAACTATCAAAATGTTCTAGGCATGAATTGTGATTAATTCTCATAAACTTATGGATTAGGGGTTAGATCTGGTAGGGTTGATTGCTAGAAATGGTTTAGATCTA
>OVAO01002681.1:0-12324 GCA_900406285.1 Biscutella auriculata | reverse complement strand
ATATCATCAAACACACAAAGAGTGAAGTTAAAATCAAACTCTTCCACCTGAAACAACATAAACAAAAATGGAACCTTCATCAAAACAAGAAGCTCCAAAGCTCATGGACACATCATCAAATATAACAAATGATTCATCTGCATCCGAGAAAGGCGAAGCAACAATTCAACAACAATCCAACAACAATAGGTATGCACTTACAGTTGACGAAGTGATCGAGCAACACATAGGATCACTTGGGTTGTCTCAGATCATACATGCTCTCTTGGTCTCTATCGCTTGGACCTTCGATGCTCAGACTACTCTTGTATCCATTTTCTCCGATGCTCAGCCTGCTGCTAGGCTTCTTTCAACCGGTGCCATCTTGCAGGGCTCGTCGCTGTGTGGATTGCCCCGTGGAGAATGGGAATGGGTCGGAGGAAAGACAGATACTGTTGTTTCTGAGTGGAATCTCATTTGTGAACATAAGTTCCTTGTGGCTCTTCCTTCCACTCTCTTCTTCATCGGTTCACTTTTCGGTACGGATCCTAATCACTCTCTATCTTGAGTTCGATTTCAATGTGTATGATTTTCTCATGTTGCTGTTGAATTTTCCTTCTTCACAGGTTCTTCTGTTTATGGATATCTAGCTGATTCATGGTTTGGTAGAAAAAAGACTCTATTTCTCTCATGTGTTTTAACGTTTGTAACGGCCTTAGCAATCTCTTTTTCACCAAACGTTTGGGTTTACGCGTTCTTGCGTTTCGCAAACGGGTTTTTTAGATCAGGAATCGGGTCTTGTTGTATCGTACTCGCGACTGAGATTGTTGGTAAAAAATGGCGNGTTGTATCGTACTCGCGACTGAGATTGTTGGTAAAAAATGGCGAGGACAAGTAGGACAATATGGCTTCTTCTTTTTCACGTTAGGTTTTCTATCTTTACCACTCATGGCTTATGTGGAGAGAAAGTCGTGGAGAAACCTTTACCGTATCATATCGTTTCTTCCTCTTGGATACGCGCTTTTCCTCTTGCCCTTTGCCTATGAGTCTCCTCGATGGCTTCTTGTCATGGGACGTAACAAAGAAGCCATGGTAGTCTTGAAGAAACTTGCTAGGCTCAATGGTAAACAACTTCCAGCGGATCTTAGCCTAGTCGATCCAATCCCAACGAGAGATGATCAAACTTCGCAACCGGAGAAGTTTTGGAAGACGAAATGGGCAGTGAAAAGGGTTGTAATGGTTATGATGGCTGGATTTGGATCTGGCTTTGTTTATTACGGTATTCAACTAAACGCAGAGAATCTCAACTTCAATCTTTACTTAACCGTCGCTGTTAACGCTCTGATGGAGTTTCCAGCGGTTTTCATCGGAAGTTTCCTCCTCGGGGTCATGAACCGCCGTCCATTATTCTCGAACTCATCATACCTCGCCGGAATCTCGTGCTTACTCTGCGCGGTTCTCTCACTCCAACGCATAACCAGAGCGGTATCCGTTGCGAAATGGTTGCAGCTTGCGGTCGAGGCGATTGCGTTCATGGCATCCTCGACGGCATACGACGTTTTATATGTCTATTGCGTCGAGCTGTTCCCGACAAACGTGAGGAACTTGGCAGTCTCGCTTTTGCGTCAAGCTTTTATGTTAGGAGCGTCTGCAGCACCGTTGCTAGTCGCGCTGGGAAGGGAAAACGCAATGATGTCGTTTATAGTGTTTGGCGTTGCGTCTGTGTTGAGCGGCGTCGTGAGTATCTGGTTAAGAGAAACGCGAAATGCTCCGCTTTATGAAACACTAACGCAGCAGAGGAAAGAGGAAGAGATTGGAACTGGAATCTTGATTACTTAAGTTTGCCTTCACAGTTCTGTGTTTGTTTCTAATGGAATTTTCATGTCCAATAAATGGAAATAATGTAGAAAATTTCGGTTTTCCATTACAATGTACAAATTGTGTGATTGTTTATTTTGAAGAAACGTGATCAAATTAGTCAATAACAAGAATCAACAAAGGCTTTGTGGCAACAATTGTTTGAGGGGACAATAAACAGAGCGATCTAACCTTGATTAAAGGAAAATTGCTGTTCGGACCAAAAAGCATATAATAAAACCAAGTCTTTTCTGTTCGCAAACATTAGAGAAAACAAGAATCTGACAGTGCTCAAAAAAGGTCGAGCGACAAACATTTATGATGGGTTTTGCTGGTGAGAATCTTCTTCTACTTCCTCTAAGCAGCAGCAGCTTTGGGCTGAGTCTCTTCAGCAGCAGGTGTCTCAAAAGTCTCTCCCACCACAAGATCTGGGACATCATCATCATCGTCCTCTTCTTGGATAGTTGCTGGGACATTACCCGCACCTGGAGCCTGTTTCTGGAATTGCTCAGCTAGCTTCTTCAGGTTGTCCAAGTTATCAGGTCCTGAGATTATCAAATCCAAAAAAATCATTAATTTCAGGAAACACTGATTTGGGAAAAAGGATTTCAAAGAGACACTAAATGGTGCATACCAAGTTGGCTGATAATCTGAGGAAGTATGTCTTGCAATTCTGCAGAAAAATTCAGACTTATTGATTAAAATACACATAGATTGAGTAGAGTATTTAACAATAGTAGATAACCACCAATGTAGACTTACTTTTAGTCTGAGGTGTACCGCTTACAACCCATGTGTTAGCAGCAATCGAAGCTTGAACTGTAATAACAACATTAAAACAGAGCTCAGGGACACCATGAAGACAATAAAGTTTCTTCTTTTTACCAAATCTGGACATGTACCTTTAGGGTTAATGAACTGAATCACTACATCATCCTTAAAGATGTTAACTTCTTCAATGCCGGGAATGGAATTGACTCCAACTCTTTTAAGAGTGCTCTGAAGCCTCTTGTCATCGGTTGTATTGGTCTTGTGAACTGCCTTCTTCTTTCTGAAAAGAGATGAAAATGTTTAGAGAAGATAAAAATGAAAATGGAGAAAAATGGGAACTAATACCTTCTTACTGTCCCCTTTCCGCCAGTGCGGACAGTGTTAGCCATCTTCATCAATTTTTCCCTATTCATCTGTATTTTCAAAACACACAAAGAAAAACTATAAGCCCGAAATGTATCTATAAAATAATTCCACCGAATGCACAAATCTACTCTTCACTGAATCAATCAGGCATATAGAATAACAAATCCAGTTCTAATGAGAAATCAGTCAGCTACATGTTGCTGGAGTTAAAGCACAGGAAAGCAAGAAGAACAAAACTCGTATTGTACTGTGACTTTAACCTAAGTTTCAACTATTCAATTAGGTCTCTATTTCTCCGAGCAAAGCAGGCAACAGTGTTTACTTAGTTGTCGAGAAGAAGATAACAACTGATGAAGAAAGTATTTCGAATCCATGAAGAGACCAAATCAAACAAGCATGAGATAGATCTTGACCACTTCAGCTAAATCAGAAAAACACTAAAGAAGCAATCGTATATCTCGAATTTCTCGAAATGAAAAGGAAGAACGATAAATGAAGTGTGATTTACCTTGTGTATTCGATTTCTAGGGTTCTTCCTTCCACGAAGGGTATAAGAAGATAAGAAAGAGAGAGGAGGGAGTGGGAGAGAGATCCAACTATCCAAGCGGCGCAAGAGGGTTTTGCCCTTTAAGTAAAATGCGATGCGTAGCAAATCTCGCCTTTAACTCGAATACAACTATTATTATAACCCACACCATCCAACGGTCTATATCTCAGCTTCCCATTTAAACTCTCACTCTCTACCGTTCAGTATAATTATTACTATGTCGCGATATTTATTTTGGACTTGGACCCTGATAGGCCTAAATCTTGGCCCAATTCATATTCCAACCTCAATACTTGTGTAATTTTGTAGTTCACTAAAAGGGATATATAATAAGAAGAGTAATGGTAGTATCACAAACTTCTGCAAAATCGAGGAATTTCAATCCAAGNCTCTCTACCGTTCAGTATAATTATTACTATGTCGCGATATTTATTTTGGACTTGGACCATGATGGGCCTAAATCTTGACCCAATTCATATTCCAACCTCAATACTTCTGTAATTTTGTAGTTCACTAAAAGGGGCATATAATAAGAAGAGTAATCACAAACTTCTGCAAAATCGAGGAATTTCAATCCAAAGCATTTCTAAGCTAACAATAAAACTTTAGTTCCTCTTATGTTCAAATTCAAGATACGTTGTCCCATAATAACCGCATCTTAACGAGACATGGTTTCTCATCAATCTTCTATCAAGCTTGGAACTCGAGGAAGAGCTTAAGCTTCTGCAGCAACATATCGTTTGTTCCAAAAGCTGGTTTCTTGCTTCCAATCCAATCTCTACCCAGAAGCCCAGCTCTGTCACTGTTGAGCATCTCATCACGGAATGTAGACAGAATCTTATATATCGAGATTTTCAAAACATCTGTAACTGCATACGCATGGGAGTAGATAGCCCCACTTCTTCTTTTGATTGGCTTAACATCTTTTCTTATCATACTCGAGGTTGCCCATTTGATATTTGCAGCTCCCATGAGTTGTTGAGTCGATTGAAGATTAGTTTTCTTCCCCATAAACGTTTCAACAGCTAGCAAAAGCGATAGAAGCGTTGAGACAACATCAGCGTTCCCACCAGACAGTTGTGCTACTCCAAGCCTGTCTTCCTTGTGAGAGATTGAAGTTAATGATGCACTTGTCTGAGCACACCATGCATATAGCTGCAAATACCAGATACAGAGCAAGCAGTTTTATGTTACAGGCTTACAGCTACCAGAAGAAATTATCACAGAGAAAAAGGCTGAAAAGTTTGAACTGCGCTTTACCTGGAAAGACTTGAGTGATTCTCCAAATTTAGGATCGATATATGACTCGGTTGGCTGCTGGAGTGGTGTCTGATAGCCTTTTTCAGAAAATGTGTGGTCTATTCCAGAAGATAACTTGGAGGCAAGCACTTCCAGAGGCCTCAAGCACAGAGTGATTACTCTTTTGTAAATCTCGCTGGACTCCTCAAAGAAAGCAGCACGGCGCCATGTGTCCACATTATTCTGAGACACCATGTAGAGATCAAGGTATGCAAGGGACTGCTCAAGGGAACCTGGAGTACTCCCTTCCAAAGCACTAAGAAGAGGCTCGCTTGGATTTGTTTCTGCTGCAGCAGATCCTTTTGGAGGAGCAAAAGCAAATCGTTTTGTGTGCAAAACCTGGAACATTTTGACAATTTTAACTTGCTTATTTTGTATCTAGAATGTAGAAAACTAGCTAAAATTTACATATGCCTTGACAGAGTGAGTAACACAGAAATAAGGCTCACAGATAGATCCTTCAAAATGCTAAGGATGAATTATTAAAACATCCCGAAAAAATGAAGATTTTGATGAATAGGCTCCACTGTCTGCCTCACAAATGTTCGAACTAGTAGAGAATATAGAAGACATACATCTATTTTTAGCAATACAAACTTCAATGAGTTTTCAATGCACATATATCTACAAACACAAACTACAGAGCCCTAACCGTTAACCTCTTAATTGGCTTCCAAAACCAAAATTATTTAGCATAGAAATGCCAAACAACTTACTGAAAACAATTCCAGATAGTACCAATGCAACATTAGATAGCAAACAAAGCAAGCTTGTCGCTGCCCGTCTCTTTTAAGATTTTCTCAGCTGAGTTTTGCATCACTTGAGTAATAGTGAGTTTTAACTCTTCTACAATCTAACGTATTGCCTGGACTAAGCTCATTAAAAATGTTACAGGGATCTTGACATACTACACGCAACACCTCCAATCTGAATGTTGTATCACCAACAAGTTACACTCTAATCGACACAAGCAAATCAATATACAAATCAACAAAGACAACACAACTAACCTGATGTATATGGTGAGTCACTTCCCAAGAGAGAATCAGGCAGAAACTACCGGCATAAGATATGACCTGCTCACCCAAGAATCTCGATACGGATACAAGCCCACCCGACCAGTCTAGCAGAAACAACAGCATTGTCGTTGACAGTACATACAACACACCTGATAGCTTCAGAGCTTGTGTAAAAGCCGATGGTAGACCAATTTTGAAGCTGAAGAACGGTGTACGCTGTTTGGAAACCAAGTAAGAATCAGGGAAGATACAAATTGCGAAAATAGTTACATGAATCAAGAAGAGAGATACATAACGTAGGAGAAGTATATCCGTAGTATTAACCTGAATGATTGGAAACTCTAAAACCCATCGGTGCTTGAGGACGAAAAGTAGGGCGTAAAGTAATCCAGTCACAGATCCCCTAAACCCTATTCTTGCCATTGCTCCGATGGAATCCCTTGACAAGCAAAACACAGCGGCCGAGCAAAATCCAGCGAATGAAGTGGTGGAGACGAAGAACACGATGCTCAAGGATAGACGAAAACGGCGGCGGAGGTCGGGATCGGAGAGGTCACGGAAAAGGCTCAGAGCTAGTTGGAGAGGGGAGAGAGGAGAATCTGAGGTCGGAGAAGAGAGGAGAGCGAGGGAGACGGAGAAGAGAAGCTGAGAGAAATGAAATACGAGGAAGGTGAGAAAAAAGGAGACGGTTGAAGTGGAGGAGAAGAGGAAAAGGTTGAAGAAGAAGAAGATAGCCGACGAAGGAATGGATTGCCAGATAAGAAAGGCTGCGAAACGGTGGCTCACCACCGCCTTCGGCACCAGAGAAGAAGGCATATCGCCGGCGATAGTTTTCCCCTTTTGTCTTAGATTTTATTAAAATAAAATTTAAATGAGTTTCGTGTCCGGAGTTGAGCGGGGCCGTGAAGTTACTGAGCAAACGGATGTAAAGGGAGAGAGCGAGAGAGACGGCACACAAAACAAAAGGCTTCAGGGTTTCAGCCGAGCTCTGTTTGGACACGTCACCTTTTTAAAATTTAATTATTATTTTCGCGTTAAGTTGCGGTGCTTTTCGTTCACGCTATTAAAAAAAAAGGCTTCTCTTAGCCCATTGGGCCGAGAGTCACTATTTGTTATTAGATCCTCTCTTCTTCTTTTTATGTCGNTTTTTAAAATTTAATTGTTAAGCTGCGGTGCGTTTCGTTCACGCTATTATTATAACGGCTTCTCTTAGCCCATTGGGCCGAGAATCACTATTTGTTAGTATTAGATCCTCTCTTCTTCTTTTTATGTCGCTAGGACTAGGCGTTACATTTGCAAGAGTGATCTTCATTCTGAACAATGTGTATTTTTAACAACTTTATCACAAATGATTTTGCATAAAAGAAAATCATACATAATATACTTTATTATTCCGGGTTCAGGTGTAATGGTAGTGCGGACAATGTAGAATAAAAACAAATTCTTGAAACTCAAATTGAGTCATGTAGGTGTTATGAGTTAATTACCGGCAGCAATGACATTGTCCAAATACCAGTCATAAGTTTGGCGAAGACCATCCCTAAGAGAAACCTTAGGTGTCCAACCAAGAGAAGCGAGCTTTGAGCTGTCCATCAGCTTTCTCGGAGTCCCATCAGGCTTCGTGCTATCCCATCCGAGCTTCCCTTCAAAACCGACAACCTCTTTCACCAGCTCAGCCAACTCTTTGATCGTCACTTCTTGACCACTTCCTATGTTAACATGCTCTAAACCGCTGTATCCATCCATCAAGAATACGCAAGCATCAGCCAAATCATCCACGTGCAAGAACTCCCTCAACGGACTACCTGTGCCCCACACTACAACTTCCTCTGCTCCATTGGTTTTCGCCTCGTGGAACCTCCTCATGAGAGCAGGAAGCACGTGAGAATTCTCCGGGTGGAAATTGTCGTTAGGACCGTAGAGATTAGTGGGCATGCCAGAGATTGCATCCCATCCATGCTGAATCCGGTAAGCCTGGCAAGTCTTAATCCCTGCGATCTTTGCAATGGCGTACCACTCGTTAGTTGGTTCAAGCGGTGCGGTTAGCAAAGCAGACTCGGGAATTGGCTGTGGAGCAAATTTGGGGTAAATGCAGGACGATCCAAGGAAGAGGAGCTTCTTCACGCCATGTTGATAAGCAGAGTGGATCACATTGGTTTGGATCTGGAGATTTACACCGATGAAATCAGCAGGGTAGGTGTTGTTAGCGTGAATCCCACCGACCTTAGCAGCTGCGAGGATTACATAGAGTGGCTTCTCTTGAGCAAAGAAGGATTCAACATGAGCTTGACGGGTGAGATCAAGCTCGGCGTGTGTTCTAAGGACGAGATTGGTGAAACCCAGTTGCTGGAGCTTCCGGACAATAGCAGATCCAACCAAGCCACGATGGCCCGCGACGAAGATCTTGGCTGATTTGTCAGACATCAACGAACCTGGTCCTGAAGCCATCTCTGCACATTGAAACGTTGCGAAATTTAACACTATAAAAGAGAAAAGAGACTCGATCTAAATCAAAATTGGCCATTACATTCTGAGTTCCAGTTCTTCCATATCAATTCACACGTAGATTCCAGATGTATATGTCAACCAACATAAGAATTACGAAAGATTCAACTCAGATTTAACTGAGAAAGCAAAAGGACCTACCTGAGACAATAGTTTCCGCCATTTTCGAGTTTTTCGGAATCAGAGAAATCTGCAAGACTGGGAGAATCTGAAAGATCGCGTGAAGAATTTGGTCAGCAAATTTTAAAGTTCAAAGTTAAACCTTACGAGGTTTGCCCACCCCTATAACTGTTGACTTTTACGGATGGGGCTTTTAAACATTGAATGATCCCAAAATCAAGTGGGCCCGAAATAGGCCCAATCTTTAAATAATTAACCGTTTGATACCGTATTAAACCAAAACATTCTGGTTCGCACATATACCAAAGTCGACCCACCTTATATTATTCTCACCTACCTATCGTTTGACCACAAGTTTGATTATAGGTTATAACTTTCCACTGATTACTTCAGACCAGTTGATTTTATCATCAAAAAAAATGTCATCATTTAACAAGGATCAATACTCGTGAGATCAG
The DNA here is from genome assembly GCA_900406285.1 of Biscutella auriculata. Lineage (NCBI taxonomy): Eukaryota > Viridiplantae > Streptophyta > Magnoliopsida > Brassicales > Brassicaceae > Biscutella > Biscutella auriculata. The sequence continues at coordinate 3,403 of OVAO01002681.1, read as the reverse complement.
GTGAATGTTACCTAAAGCTATCCAAAAAAGGAACATAAACGAAACAAAAAGGAACATAAACGATCTTTCTTATTCAATACGTAATTTTCAAAAGAAACATAGAGGATTGAGGATTACATTTTTTTATTCTAGATCGAGTTCAGATACTTTTCCTTCAACAAATCTCATATGATTTTGGCCGAAAGCTCGTCCACATTAGCTTTCTTGAACATAATCAAGAAAGGCTTAGATCTTAAAGCCAAACGCCGAACACCTTTTTCATCAACAAATATTCCGACATTTCTACATGTCAGCTTCCCAGGACAAAACACAAACTTGTAAGTATTGTCTCCAACTTTCACGATCCTAAAAAAGCTCTTTATCGTATCTTCTCCGAACCCTTCTGGCTTAGAATCAGCAACCACGAAGAATTGTTTTCTTTTGTGGTCATATTCACCGATCTGCCAGTATTTTGATTGAATACAGATTGTGGCTGCGACGTCCGTTTCGATGTTGAGGTCATGTGATTCTGGAACGAACGCAACTCTAATCTTCCAATTTGAAAACTTTATGGGAAGTCCGACATCTAACTCTAAAGATTCTTGCACAATATCGAGCGGACATATTTGGTCTCCACGGCGAGCTAAACTCACACCGCCTCCATTGCCATGAAAGACAGGAAGAACGTAATAACTGCCGCGGAAAATGATGTCACCATCAGTATCGAGAACTGCACCATTTGCATTTGCGGCCAAAAGCGCAGTTAAGGCAAAAATGAAGTAAAACGTAGGATTCATGGTTTTGGTTCTGTAGTCTTAGTGATGATTCAGTGCTTGATGGATGAAGAAAATACGAGTTGTAGTAATACTTATTTATAGACACGTCCGTATATGGTCAAGAAGATACAATATATATAAATTATTAAAATTAGAGCCAATAGTGACTGGATAGGCGGCTTTGATGACTATAGTATGCTTGGCTTCTGAACTATAAACTCTTAATATTAATATGAATTAAGCAGACTCCATATTGAGAAGATGATAATACACTCATACATTCTACGCACGTTGTTCTATATATCTTTGTTATCTGTACTTGGAGATAATCCACGTGTACACTTTTTATAATTTTTTTTTACTAAAATTATTGATATAACATATTTTTAATTAATTTAATATTTAATTAACAATTTTATTATGTGTTACTTTATAAATGTTACATTATGATCATAATAATTTTTTTATTAATTTCAAATATATTATCTTAAGTTTTATATTAATTATCGAAATTTAAATATGAAAATAATTGTAACTTTCATTTTAATTTTAACTTTTTATTTTCACAAAATTTCATCTATTATATATTATGTTTTCATTTTTTTTTCTATTTTTGTGTTATTATTATCTCTATATTTTATGTTTTATTATCAATTTAACGTATTTTAATATTTCTTTTGTCTATTATATATTTTTAATTTTATATTTTTCTTGGATCATGAATGATAACTAATATCTTTTCATTTTAACAACTTTTTTTTTTAATTTATATTGAGATTGATTTTATCATGTTCGTTTAAAATATTAACTAACTCACTTTTCAGAAATAAACAAAATATTTATAGAAATTCTGNCAGAAATAAACAAAATATTTATAGAAATTCTGTACTATTTAATATTTATTATTTTATGATACCCTAAAATTAAATCTTATAACATTTAAAATGTTGTTAATTACATTTAATATAATTTTTTTGTTGAATACATGTTAATTTAGTTTATTTATAGATGATGATGTGTTCAATCATATTTTTTTTTATCTAATTTCGATTTTAATCGGTTTGATTCAACAGACTTTTCAATTATCAGATAACCGAACTAACCAATCTGATTTGACATAATCACATTTTTGATATACAATTTTATGTATCTGTCAATTTATCGAAAAGTCCACTTAGATCAAATGGTTATAGTCCTATATAGTATCTTTCAATTCAAGGATTCACTTATCTAATAAAAAGTTGACGTGGCTATATATGAATAGAACTATTCTCTCCTTATATATTAGATTTTTGATTCTGCCATGATTTTTGGTTTACTTTCTTATACACAAGTATGAAAATTAAATATCCTTGAATGGGAGTAGATTTTATCTCGGTTTCTAGATTCTATTTTTCCGAAAAACTATTATTTTTTACTAATGTGAGTATTTTAAAATGGATTCTCTAGATTATAGGAAAATTAGTATTTGAAGATTCTTATTTATTTTAACCTTAAAACTAAAATCTATTTTTCTGAATTTCTAAATAGGGGAATTTTTTTTTTTTTTAAATATATTTATTTATTTTTCACTTGTTATTTTATTTTTAGATTGATAAAAAATCAATAACCAAATAATCAATATAAATATATATATAATCTAAATTTAAACTCTAAAAACTAAAGAAAAAAGCTAAAATCTAAAAACCACTCCGACATGCATGGCCTGTATGGTTTTTATTTTATCCGTTCCTAAAAACTAATATTTCCAGATTCTTAAAAAGAAATAAATTTATTTTTTGATTATTTTAGTTTTGTTTGGATTGAAAATTTACATAAATTCCATGTCCAAACAATGCAAAAAAGATTTGATTAGGGGTGGACGATCGATTATTCGGTACGGTTTGAGTCAAATTATTCGGGTTTTAGGATTTTTTTTTTAAATGTGTCCATTGAGTAATAAACTCTATATCGGTTCTGTTTGAGTTGTTTGAATTTTTCGCTTTTACATATCTGTCCATTCGAAAATAAATTCTATATTGATTCGGTTTTGGATTTAGTTTGATTCGATTTTACATAAAATAGTAATATAAAAACAAACACAAATATTTTATTTTAAATAACATTATAAATTAAAATTACATTTTAAAATAATTTTATTATAAATATATAAATCTTAATTTGTTTTGTTAAGCAATATTTTCTGAATATCTGAAGGGTGGAATTTTATTTGCTATTATTTTAGACCAAGAAACCCAAGAAATTCTATGCTATCCTTTGAATTTTACCACCAGTATTTCTGAATAGCGAAGTAATCTGATTAGTGATTGTTTTAGGCATAAGTGTGCCAAGAATCAAGCTTCCTCTGAACTCTCTCTTTTATGAATTAAAATTCATATGTTGTTCTCCTTCCAATGGATCACGTAAACCTAGATATATACCAAAGCTATCAGTTCTATGAATAGTTGTTCAAATTAAGTTTGATTGCATTCCACACTTCATTAGATACAAACTTAGAAAAATAATGTTTGATTTGGAGAAGTTAACAAACTGATCAATGCTTGCCCATATTGTTGAAGGATCCTCAACAATAGCTTTGCAGAATAACACATAATCATCTGCAAAGAATATATGCGATATAGATGGAGTTGTTCTATCGACTTTAAATT
>OVAO01002679.1:0-12326 GCA_900406285.1 Biscutella auriculata | reverse complement strand
TGTGAGTAGTCTCTATAACTTATGGATTAGGGGTTAGATCCGGTAGAGTTGATTGCTCGAAATGGTTTAGATCAATATTGGTTCAATCCCCTAGCTACATCACCTGGAAAAACATCCTCATACCTACGAGAGAGAGCTTTAAGTTCACTCGGTTGGTTCGGTGAGGTGTTAGCTAAGCCACTAAGGGCTTCCTTATAAACAAATAGTAAGACGGATTGTTTAGCATGAAGAGCTTTTTTACTACACTTGTGTTGACTAGAAAGTTGGAAGACTTTGTGGCCTTGTCATCCTTCTTCCTCAGATGGATCTGATATTGGGACACTTCTTGAGGCACATAGGAAGGAGGGTGATCTTCTTTCCTTTATGCTCAAACGAGTATTTGTTGGTGTAGCCGTTGTGGATAACACTTCTATCAAACTTCCAAGGCCTTCCTAAGAGAACATGGCCGACTTTCATGGGCAAGAAATCACAAATGATCTCATTCTTGTACTTGTCAATGCTAATGGGAACATTCACTTGAGTGTTGACCTTCATTTCTCCTTCATCATTAAGTGTAAGGCTGTNCTTCTATCAAACTTCCAAGGCCTTCCTAAGAGAACATGGCCGACTTTCATGGGCAAGACATCACAAATTATCTCATTCTTGTACTTGTCAATGCTAATGGGAACATTCACTTGAGTGTTGACCTTCATTTCTCCTTCATCATTAAGTGTAAGGCTGTAGATGCTTCCTTGTCTCAAGATTCAACTTCTTAACCATTGTGGCACTGGCCACATTCATGCAACTTCCTCCATCTATGATGAGGCTACACACTTTCTTGATCACCAAGCAACGAGTGTGGAACATATTTTCTCTTTGGGTTTTTTCATCTTCCTTAGGGAACAAGTTCAAGACTCTCCTCGGGCAACTTCTTCTTCACACTCATTAGAGGACTCCATGGGCTCCTCTTGGTCAGCTACCTCATCCTCAGACATGTACTCACCATCATCAAGGATGACCATTACTCTCTTGGTGGTGCACTCATTAACATAGTGTTTGTGACCTTGACAGTTAAAGCAGTTAACATCTCTAGCTCGTGTGGGATTAGCTATTCCTTTGCCCTTGTCCATGTTTGCATTCAGTTGATCCTTATTGTCTTCCTTTGGGATGGGGACAAAGGGTTTCTTAGTTGAGCCTCACGGCTTAGAGTAGCTCGGGTTTCTTAACAAAGTTTGGCTTATATGTGGCTTTGCCCTTCTTCTTGAGCTGCTACTCAATCATCACTGCTTTGTGAAGAATTTCCTCCAATTCCACATAATTTTGAAGCTCCAAGTTGTCTTGTATATCTTAATTCAACCCTCCAAGGAACTTGTCCATAGTAGCTTCTCTAACTTCCCTAAGGTTAGCTGCTCTTAGGAGAAGCAACTCACCTTAGATGAACCGAAGATGTCACTTGGACATAATGTATGGGATATGTTTCCTCTTCAATCTTCAAGTATTAGTGGTGGCTCTCAAAGCTTCTCCTTGCGTGCATCAAGGCTCTTGCGAGCCTCTGAGCTCTTCCTCTGGTGATAGGTCCAGTGGGCACTTGGAGAGACAACTCCTCTTGATCCATCTTTGAGTTTGGGCCATCCATGTTCATATCACCTTGCCACCTTTAAATGGATCGCCAAGGTGTTGCAAGTTGGTTTTTGGTGGCCAACCATGTTCAAGGAAGCCCACCACTTCGTCTCGACGTGTGACGTCTGTAAGTGAAAGGGAAACATTAGCAAACAGAATGAGATGCCCCATAATTTTATGGGGCCTTTTCCACCATCATCCAGAAACAAGTATATCATGGTTGCGGTTGATCCTTATATGTCTCGAAGTTGGTTGAAGAAATAGTGATCCCCACCATGACGCTAAAGTTGTCATGAAGATGTTCAAACTGTAATTTTCCCCCGATTTGGCATCCTGAGAGTCGTAATCAGCGATGGAGGTACATATTTAATCAACATAGTTTTTGATTCTCTTCTTAGGAAATATAGAGTCAAGCACAAGGTATATACTCCCTATCATCCTCAAACTAGTGGTCTGGTCCAAATCTCCAATAGAGAAATCAAGGGAATTCAGGAGAAAATAGTAGGAATATCGCGTAGACACTAGTCTGAAAAGCTAGATGACGTGTTATGGGCCAACATAACCACCTACAACCGATGGGCACAACCTCTTTCCATCTCGTCTATAGAAAATCATGCCACCTTCCTGTGGAACTTGAGTATCGAGGCATTTGGAATACAAAGTAGATGATTTATGAAATTTAGCACGTTTCAGAAAGCCGACTCGTTCAGCTGAAGGAGTTAGACATAATCTACCAAAATGCTTATGAGAACATGCAAATCTACATGGAACGCACGAAGGTGCTACATGATAGGAGGATGATTCCCAGGATATTTACTATCGGTGATCATGTGTTATTGTTTAACTCTCGTTTGAAGTTGTTTTCAGAAAAGCTCATGTCTATGTGGCAAGGACCACTCACTACTGTTGAAGTGAGACCCTACGAAGCAATTTTCGTAACTAACAATGCGACAACCTTCGCGGTGATCCCCCAAGGGATTATATCGATCTATAGTTAGGCTTGTGACTTAAAATCAACGCAAATAAGTGACACCCCATTATGTGTGATTACCTCAGGATTATAACTGGGGACGAGCTTACCTAATTTAATAGCATGTGGGTGGCTTGGCTTTCTGGAAAACCATTGGTACTGAGCGTTTGGTCAACTAGCATGGAGTCAATAGTCTCTCGTTCGGAACCCGGTCATCTGCTATGCCGGCAAACTATTGAGTGTTGCTTTCTTTGGAAAAGTTGAGGCTTGCTCTTTGACACACGCGGATATTGAGATGCTCCATTTGGGAATTGTGAGTGTCTTGACAGTGAGAGGCTCGATACTTTTAGGTAACGAGCATAACCTTGGTTGTCTTCTTGTGCAAAAATTCATGAGGATTAAGGGGAAGCACTTCGCGGCAGGAATGATATACATATTGGCGAGATGATCACCCGTATCATATGTCGGGTTGGTGTCTCTTTTGTTGGGGAGGCTACGATCTTTGAGTTCCCATTATACCACCATGCGCATTGACATGCAATATCTCTATAATTGAGGGATCATTACTAGCGCAGCAGTCGACCGAGATGGGCGTTACTTCTATGTTTTTGAGGATTCAAGCGGCATCCAGTGCTTCATCAAATTACCCGGTCTTGCTTTGACTTCCATCTTCTAAGGTACCCCTGCAGATACCAAACTTAGACTCACCTTTCTCCCTCATGCCCACACGCTTTGTGATTCACCATTGGGGTTCAGCCACAAACACACCCGAGGGGAGTCGTCTCAGTCCCCTCCACGCACATATGGGAGGTTGACTGATCACCGCACATCCACATGAGTACCCGCACCGCCCAATGCTGCTACTCTCGAGCTACCTAGCTCGCAGCCCGATCTTGGACGTTAGCTTAATCAACTTGGAACCTAATTTGATCTTAAGTTTTCTTACGAGGGAGTTAGATCTCAAGAAAGAGAAGTAGGTTACACTCAGTGTTTGTTCTCCCATTTACCACTCTGTCTTATCTTGAGTGACCGAGCTCATCTTTAGTTCGGTAACCTTCCCTTTACTTAATCTCCCTTTCAAGCTCCATATTTATGTTGATTTATCATGTCATTTGTTGTTCATTCATGTGTAAAAACTATAGAGAGAGTTTGAGTAAATTAGTCTTGCTAATATCTAGTTAGTATGGAATCTTAAGTGGTTTGATGATTATCATGACGTTTTTTTTAATGCGATGCTTGTGTGTTTTCCTTTTGGCCACAGGAAGTATAGTATTGAGTAGTTTTTAGATTCATGATTGGGTATCTTATACTAGAGGCTGGAGACTGTTTCACTCTGGAAAAATTTATGTTCGATTGAAAGAAAACTAGGTAGTTTGAACTCCTGAGTCGTGACCAGAAGGTTTGATCGACCCTAAAAAGGATCGCTCGAACCTACCAAAAAACATAAATTAAAAAAAAGGGAGAAGATAAAGAAAAGAAAAATGTCTCGTTTAGGTTTTGCATTTGATTAAAATTTTGATTTCAATATAGGATGGGTAGTTGATTTTTGCTTCTAGATAGTATGTTAGGTCAAGCTCTTTACTTATTCGCTCTCTCTCATGATTTTGCATAATTAAATGACCCTTTGGCTGCTTTTTGACTTAGAACCTCAAACACTTTAACCTCACCATCAAATGACCTCTTTACACTTTAACTCCTTGATGAGAAACTGACACCAATATTTAATGAATGTAGTGAGTTAACTGACTTTAATGTAGAATCTTCTCAGATTGAAGTTCAGAGGAATGACATGCTTGGACAATGTTGTAACGTGTTTAATCTCTATGTGATTTACTAGTTTAGTCTAGCTTAGGGTCAGATGAAGAGAGATCAGCCCCTAGACATTTGATTTTTAAAGACACATTACTTTTGACTTAGTTTTAGTTTTACTTTTATTTTGCAATCTAGGTTTTATAGTTGATTTGTTAGGGAGATAGATTTGATCTGACAATTATGTATCTTGAACCTTATTGATTTATTCTATTCAACTTTGTCTTTACTTTGATTCATGCTTTGTTTGATTGTCATAACTATGTTTGAGTAGTTTATTAGATTAGATCTAGGGTTTCACAAAATGGAAATTAGGGTTCATGCCTTATTAGGTTAGAGAAAATGAAATAAGTAGGATCAGTGACTAGTTCTAGGTTTGTAACTTAGGTTTTATCTGACAAATTTGATCTAGGTTTAGGATGATTTATGCCTGAAAGCAATAAATTAAATCACCCAAATAAATAACTAGGAAAAGTTTAGATTAGGTACTTATCCCATAGGGTAGAATAAATTAGTCTAGTAAATCAAATTGAATCTTGTTTGGCAGCTATTAGTCTAACATTGAGTGACGAAGTGTTAGACTATATTGTTTCTCTATGCACTTGCAGATTTACCTGTCTAAGGTAACAACTCAGTGACATGAGATTCCAAATCCAATTTACTAGACTTAATGAACTGTGATTCTCTTGCTTATGGTCTTGATTTGTACTTCGATGGTAACCAATTATCTTTTTACATTTGGGTGTCTTTATCATTATTTGACATGTTTTGTGATATGTCTTGATTTTAAGGGTTTGTGATTCACTTTATGACATGCTTTCAACCCTTTAATGAGTCAATAAAAGGTGTTTGTGAGACTTTTGACTTTAGTGATTTTAAGAAGATTCGAAGAAGTTCTAATGCTTCAAACTCCGAAGAACTTCTAATTCTTAAGCTTCTGATCGATCTGCAAGAAACTTGGGATCGACTACAGCAAAGAACCGGGAATTGATCGATCCATACTTGTGATCGATCGATTGATCCCAAGATCTGAATTTTCCAATATTTTGAGATTGTAGACCGAGCCAAATAGAATCCCAAAACCTATACAAAGACTCATAAAAACACCAGAGTCACGATATTTAGGGTTTTTCAGATATTTTATAGAATTGTCAGACTTTTTTAGAGAGCTTTACAGGGAGACAATTCAGATCATATACCTTGTATTTGGAGAAGTTTTCTAACATTTTTATATTTTATTTAGTTTATTTATGATTTGATTCATTATCTTTTGTTTAATTTGAATTACGATGCATGAGTATATTTAATTAGATCTAGTGTTTTTAAAAGGGAATATTTTGTTTCATGCTTGATTAGGGGTTTAAAGTAAGGGAATGACTATTAGTTTCATCACCTAGCTTTTGTGATTACTACCTTTTTAGTCTAACCATTTAGACTTGATTAGGTTGATTTATGCGGTAAAAGCGAATGTTTGATCACTTGAACTGCACTAGGAGAGCAAGGCATGCGATAGACAACTATGGAGGGATTCAATCAGGTTTTTAGAGCTTCATGGAAACTCTATGATCTAAGCTATTGAAGCAGCCATTCAACATCTATGGAGGGATTCAATCAGGTTTTTAGAACCAATGAGTTCCTCCTTTTCCACATGTCTCCAAATTTGATGAGCTCAAGCAGATGACGCAACAAATGACAATATCTCAGAGTCAAACTAACTCGATTGTTGATGGGCTTTCCAATCATGAGACTACCACAAAGCTCAGTAGTCATTTGAATTCATTGGATACTCGTGTAGATCAACTTTCTTCATCCATCAGACCACTACCAGGAATACTGCAAGGAAATTTTGAGACACTTAGAGGACAATGTAGTTGATGTTTCAAGCAATGAAGTAGAGGCTTTGAGCAATGAAGTAGATGCTTTGAGCAATGAAGTCGAACTTGAAGAATTATTAGTCGAAGACATCACTCAAGTCATCTTGAATAAGACTATTCAAAAGGCTATACACTCAAGAGCTGATGCATTTGCAAAAAGGGAAGAGAAAAAATTGAATGATCTCGGCTTTCCTCGATCGACTGATCCATTGAGCATCTTGACCGATCCACCACCATGTAGACAAACAATTTGATTTTTTTTTGGAAAATTCAACTCTGAAGATCGATCAATCCACTCCTTAAATCGATCGATCGAATTTTTCGGACAGTCAGGATCGATCGATAAGATTTGCCGGATAGCTAGGATCGATCAATCCAAACTTAGACTTTTCGAGCTATTGTGCCAAATCGATCAGTCTTACCTCAAGTCAATAAGTCTGAAAATTCTTCAGAGAATATGAGTCTGGGTTCGATCAATCCACCCCTCAGATCAATTAGTCCATTTTTCTAGTTTGGTTAAATCGATTAGTTCAACTTCAAATAGATCGATCTGAAAATTCTTCGAAAAATTTGTTTGATGTTCGCTCGATCTACTCCACATATCAATCGATACATTTTGTCGGATGGGCATGATCGATCGGTCCCACTTCAGATCGATCATTCCAATTTAGGCCCAGAGACCAATTGATCCCTGCCTCAAATCAATCAATATACCTTCCACGAATCTGAATTGGTTCATGTGCGCACTCTTTAGACTGATCACACCAATGCACTTGAACCTGATGTATCTACATTCTTTGTAACTAAGAATAAGGCACCAATAGAAGAACAGAAGACGCCTAGAAACAATAAGAGAGCATGGAAACAAGACACGGGGATTGGAAGGAAAGTTATACTCCACGAGATATACTTCAAGGATCTCATGGATGGAAAGAGAATTGTACAGGAATTGAAGGCCTTGATGATTAAGGAAGAAAATGTTGCAAGCTTAGGAAGCTAGCTAATCTAGAAGATCCAAGGAAGTTCAGCATAAACCGCTCAATTAACGGGTATGACTTCAAAAACTCTCTTTGTGATTCAGGTGCCTGCACTAATTTCATGTCAAGAGGAACAACAGAGAAGCTATAGGTTAGTGAGCTGAAAACCTCTAAGCTTAATCTCAAGTTTGTTAATTCTACTATGACAAAATCCCAAGGAGTGTAGGAAGGCATGACAATCGTGATAAAAGATGCTTGGTTCCCACATATTTCTTTTTCTTCGAGATGATGGACTCATTTGAGATTGAAGTGCTTTTAGAAAGACCTTTTCTGGCAACACCGGGTGCTATCTTTGACATTTCCCAAGAACACATCTTTTCTGGAGATTTTAGGTTGGCCACCACCTGATTCAATCAAGAACACATCTTCTGCGGAGATTATAGAATAAGAGGTAAATAATTTTTGGATGAAGACATCACAAGTTTGCCAAGAAGACCAAGAAGAAGAGGAGGAAAAGAAGCAAGAAGAAAAACTAGCATGTCGATCGGTAGGCTGACAAGACAACTGAATGGGGGTCATTTGTAAAACTCACCCTAATGAAGCATGATGGGGATTCTATTGAATACAAATTCTGGAGCACAACTTGGGTTTATTTTACGTTGGGATAGTGTGAAGTAAGTCTGGAGGAGTATGCCACTAGTTGCTGATGTCATTTTTATTTTGGTTTTTTGTTGCTTTGGATTTTGAGTTAATCCTATTTATCGAGTATTAGAATTATTTTAGGAATTATAACATTCTCTCATGATGATTTTTATGGTGTCCTTTGTTGATGACTTCATAGGAGCATTATTGCTGGATTTTTTTTGTGTAGGAAAACTAGAGAACCNCCCCCCCCCCCCCCCCCCCCATCCCAGAAAATCGATGTTTGATAGGTTTTGTTGGAACTTATGTTAACTCAATTTTATTTTGACTCATCAGGGGATTTGATAAGGGAAAGAGAATTCGCCACAACTTAGGGATTTTTCTACCATTCACCACAACTCAGACTTTTTCTCTTTATTTTCTTTAGTTGTATTTAAGGGAAAACACTATTGTTGTTAGAGATTCATCTCTCTCTTTAGTAATTTTTCTTAATGAGACTAGGGTTAAGCTTTCTTTCATCTTTTGTTCTTAAGATTACTTGGTTACGATTTTATTTCTTGTTTTTAATCTAAGTTTCATTGCAATTTATTCATCTATCTTTCTTACTTTCTTGTTCATATCATGTTTGGGCATAGATATATCATGTGATTTTGTGCTTTCTACATGATTAGTGAGTAGTCTTATCTAAGTGAATGGGTTAGGTAGATTATGTTGATGAAGTGATTGATTATGATGCTTATGTGTTATATTGTTAATAATCTTCACTTATTTAATATGTTTAATGCTAGATTAGGTCTAGTTATGCAATCTAGATCTTAACTAATTTATTGTCCGAAAAGTGTTCAATGAAATGTTTGAAAGAATCGTTTAAGTTCTAAGTGAGGCCTAGCCAAGGAATTATGTTAGGAAATATTAGTAATTGGATAGACTAGACTTTAATGCTTGTTAATTATGCGGTTAGTTAAGGGATTGTACCAATTGCATGATTAGAAAATGAGTTTCTACCATGGGAGTGGATTAGCCTAAATTGGATAGTTCTTAGATTAAAGATATTGCATGATAGAAATGAGCATAATAAACCTGAACTTTATTACCCGAGTCGATTACCTTTGCCCATTTGCTTAGTTTATCATCGTTTTAGACTTTAATCGGTTTTGTTGACTTTTATGATTTTGTTGACTGTTGCCTTGACTTTTGGTTGACTTTGTGTTTTGTTCTTTTTCATGATTAGTTGGATTGTTAGTGACAAACAACTCCTTAATTTCTTATACCAGATGATTTATTCATAGTCCTGGTACGTGAATTGCCCCCGATTTGATTCGACAACCTCACTATATACTACATTCGATTGATTTAGAGAGCAAAAAGCTCTTTATCATTTACAACGAAGAAGCGGAGATTGATCGATCCATGCTTGGGATTGATAGATCCTAAGATTCGAATTTTCCAATTTTTTACAATTCGAGCCCGAGACCAGTAAAAGCCCAAAACCTATTCAAAGATGTATTAAAACACTAGAGTCCTGATTTTTAAGGTTTTTATCAAAAAAATTACATAATTGTAAGGCTTTTCTAGAGAGATTTTCGGGGACACAATACATATCATATACCTTGTATTGGAGAATTTTTCAAATCGTTTTTATATTTTATTAAGTTTATTTACGATTTCATTCATCATATTTTTTTTTTTCAATTACAATGTCTAAGTAGTGTATTTATCAAAATACATGGTTTTTAAAGGGGAGAATTAGTCTTCATGCTTAATTAAGGGTTTGAACTAAGGGGATGATTATTAGTTTCTTCACCTAGTTATTGTGATTATTGTCTTGTATACTCAAACCATTTAGACTTAGAAATTAGCTTGATTTGTGCAGCAAAAGCGAGCTGTACTAGAAGAGCCTTGCATGCCCCTAGACATCTTTAGTTTGGTCGAATTGGCCTTTTAATTGATTTCAGCTTTTGTTTATTGTCATACTTGTTTATAGCAATAGGAAGTCAATGACAGTAAGACTTATGGGCTTTTTAGACATAAAAAATTTTCCCCCCAACACGGAGTTATATTCATAAAAGATCAATAGAAAGTCAACGACAGTTATACTTATGAGATTCTTAGACATAAAAGTTTAGCGCTCGAACACAGGGTTATATTCTTTAGTAGGCAACTTGAATTCTAGAAATTGCATTCCTTATCCTTTGTTATGAGTAGAACCTGAAACCCTCTAAAAATTCTCTAGTGTCAATTGCTTGTTTTTTTATTCAACCTTGTGTTTATGTGATCTTTTTTTACTGCTTTATTTATAAATAGTTACAAAAACCATCACCTTTTATTGTTTTTGTCTTAGTTATTATTTAATTTTGTTATCTTTTTTGTGTTAGTACTTTAGTCTCTGTGGATTGATTTTCGAATACTATTATGATTGTATCCATACATTTACGGTAAGATTAGGGTAAAACCTGAGATCACCCAAATTGTATGTTTTTATTTGCCCTTATGATTAATTTGCTTGAGCGAGGTCTTTTTCATGATGATGTATGCATATGTAAAATCTTGGATTGAGTTTAAAACCACAATATTGTATTCCATTATAGGCAGGATTTTTTAGCGATTTAAGTTTGCAAATTAGGAAGGGAAATGATTAGGTGATTCGATGTTGATCATGGGAAGAGAGAAAGACGAGAAAAGTTAGCATTTAGGGTTACAAAGAAAAAAAAAACTCAACAAATAAAAGAAAAATAATGAGATGGAGTAGCAAATAAAAAGAAAATAGAGCTAGGAAACAATATAATTCCTAAATATTAGTCTAAAGCAAAACGGTAAAGTGAGTTTTCAGAAAGAGTTGATTTGTTCACATAGAGCCATTGAGGTGGGTTAGAATTTGAGAGTTACAGATTATTCTTTCTTTAATAAATTTTTCTTTAATAAATTTTTCTTTCTACTTTCCTTATATTTTGAATTTGAAAATTTTAAGATTTTTTCTTTTTGTGGCCATCGTCGGTATAACTCTCTTGTCACCGTCAGTCAAGTCTTCATCAGATTCAATCATCTCATCATCGTCGATCATATTTCCTTTGTGGTTGGCGAACGTCTTTTTTACCGTGCATAAATAATCAACTATCTATCCCCAAAATTCGACCAGTCCTCTCCCCCCAATTGACTATTATTCCTCACCAATACATCGCATGCGCTGGTTAGCGACAGACGCTCTCGACACCGTCTCTTAGATGGTCAACATTCTCCAATCTAATTCTCCTCATCTCTCCCTTCTACTTCCCCCAGTTTCAGCCTCTCTTTGGACAAGTTACTGCTCCTTGTCAGTCTCCCCTCTCAGCCTGATTCTCCAACTCCTTCCTCGTCGTCCCTTCTATCGCCACGAGACCTCCCGCCTTCATCTGTCACCCCTCAGTCGACCAGATCTATCACAACTTCAAGGCTCTTTCGAGTTTCTCACGTTGCTTAAGAGAATGTTCCTCTAAGACTCCTCCACCACCAACTTTGCTCACCTCCCTCCGGTCGAACTTTGTCCTCATCTTCCATCAGACATTTAATGTCCAAGCAGGCTAGCTCCACCTTGATCACTGTGAGCAACTCCTCATACCCATCGACCTCCCTCGTCGCCGTTCCCACAGTCGACCCTTGGCCGGAGTTAGCACTGTTAGTTTCGGAAAACTTTGTCTCTCTCCTTTAGTCGGAGGTCTCGCCTCTCCTCTGGCCACCGGTTCTTTGATCTGCCATGCCGCTAGTTCTCCACTCACCCTAAAGTCTACGAGACTTGTCGCTATGGTAAACCAGGATGATGTCATTTACGTAAAGGTACACATCCAGTCTAGGACCAGTTATTATCCCATGCTTCATCGACGAGCGTGTCAACAACATCGACGGGCATGTCACATGTTGTCTCGACTGGCGAGTTGTCTGTCCTTCTCGCTCCCAACCTGTTAATGTCCTCGCCAAATGTGTTGATGTTGTTATTGCCTGCTCATGTCAACCCGCTGTTGCCGACTGGTCTGTCCTCTCCCAACCAGTCTTTATCCCTCTCTCATTCTTCTATGACTCTCCCTCACCTTTTTGCCTTGCCTGGTCTCTCCCCTAGCACCCGCTCTATCCTTGTAAAACTCCTCATTCCGCCGCCGCCTCATTGAGTTACCTCGGTTCTCGCTCCCCTTTTCAATCCAACTGAGGACTTATCGGCCCTTCTGATACACGCTTGGACATGAAGGAACCAATCTTAGCCGAAGAGGAAGAGACATCTCTCCAAGCGCCCACGGGTCCCATTACAAGAGCACATGCCAAGAGACTTGCTGGAGCCATTACACATGCATGGGAGGACTTGGAGATTGCTTGCTACGTCTTGAAGGACAAGGAGCCAGATGCAACCATCTATCTCCTTTCTTCTTCAACAAGCTAAGGCTTGTGGTGATGGTTCGGGGTACTCTTTTTCCCTTAGGTGGGTTTTGT